>JAXCGZ010018986.1:45000-55000 GCA_037179515.1 Halocaridina rubra | reverse complement strand
ATATATATATATATATATATATATATATATATATATATATATATATATATATATATATATATATATATACATATATATATATATATATATATATATATATATATATATATATATATATATACATATACATATATATATATATATATATATATATATATATATATATATATATATATATATATATATATATATATATATATATATATATCCAAGCAAGCACATTACTTATGTGAAAACATGAATCATTTTTTACCTCAACCGGGACTCGAACCTAGGACTTATGATTACTAAGTCAAGGCGCTACCACTACACCACAGAAGATTAAAAGGAATCCAACCTTATAGCTTATATCTGCTATACTTAGGAATGAACGCATTCTAACTGAATGCCACTATGTTCATATTACAGATTCCCCAACCTCACTCGTGGCTTCATTTTAGCATTTAATTCAATTCCCAATCTCATTCGGGCCATGAAATAACCAGATAAGCACATTACATATGTGAAAACATGAATCATTTTTTACCCCGACCGGGACTCGAACCTAGGACTTATGATTACTAAGTCAAGGCCCTACCACTACACCACAGAAAGTTAAAAGGAATCCAACCTTATAGCTTATATCTGCTATACTTAGGAATGAACGCATTCTAACTGAATGCCACAATGTTCATATTACAGATTCCCCAACCTCACTCGTGGCTTCATTTTAGCATTTAATTCAATTCCCAATCTCATTTGGGCCATGATATAACCAGATAAGCACATTACATATGTGAAAACATATATATAATATATATATATATATATATATATATATATATATATATATATATATATATATATATATATATATATATATATATATATATATATATATAATATATATATATATATATATATATATATATATATATATATATATATATATATATATATATATATATATATATATATATATATATATATATATATATATATATATATATATATATATATATATATATATATATATATATATATATATATATATATATATATATATATATATATATATATATATATATATATATATATATATATATATATATATATATATATATATATATATATATATATATATATATATATATATATATATATATATATATATATATATATATATATATATATATATATATATATATATATATATATATATATATATATATATATATATATATATATATATATATATATATATATATATATATATATATATATATATATATATATATATATATATATATATATATATATATATATATATATATATATATATATATATATATATATATATGTATATATATATATATATATATATATATATATATATATATATATATATATATATATATATATATATATATATATATATATATATATATATATATATATATATATATATATATATATATATATATATATATATATATATATATATATATATATATATATATATATATATATATATATATATATATATATATATATATATATATATATATATATATATATATATATATATATATATATATATATATATATATATATATATATATATATATATATATATATATATATATATATATATATAAATATATATATATATATATATATATATATATATATATATATATATATATATATATATATATATATATATATATATATATATATATATATACGTATATATATATATATATATATATATATATATATATATATATATATATATATATATATATATATATATATATATATATATATATATATATATATATATATATATATATATATATATATATATATATATATATATATATATATATATATATATATATATATATATATATATATATATATATATATATATATATATATATATATATATATATATATATATATATATATATATATATATATATATATATATATATATATATATATATATATATATATATATATATATATATATATACTATCTATCTACCTTGGCTGTTTCCCCCTTTAATTGGGGGGTAGCCGACATCAAAAAGTGAAAACAATAAGGGGATTACTTTGCTCTATGGGCAATGACGAGGGAGCTAGCGACCGTTCAGATGGTACTGCTGGAGTGCCACAGCCCATCCTCCCGGCTCTTCCACAACCTGTGCCGCTACACAACTGCAAACTCCCCTACTTCCCCTACCACAGGGCTATCTCTGTAAGATGCAGCCCCATGGTAACAGCAGATGCACATCAGAGCTGCATAACAATCGCTTGCCACTTATTCCTATTCCTAGCTTGCTTCCCTCACATTCATCCTCCTATCATTCAGGGCTCTCCTTATTTCATTCATCCACCCAAACCTAGGCCTCCCTCTAGCATTTCTCCCATAAACTCTCGCATTCATCACCTTTTTCAGCAGTCTTTCATTATCCATCCCTTCCACATGGCCAAACCATCTCAGAACATTCATATCTGCTCTGGCTGCAATTTCTCTCCTCACACCCGTTCTTGCTCTCACCACTTCATTCCTAACCCTATCCAATCGAGATACACCAGTCATACTTCTCAGGCATTTCATCTCAAACACATTTAGTGTCCGTCTCTCACTTGCTTTCATACCCCATAACTCTGATCCATACATCACAGTTGGCACAACCACTTTCTCATACAAAACTTTTTTAGTATTCATTTCCAACCCTCAATTCCTCATCACTCCCTTCAACGCACTCAACACTTTACATCCTTCATTCACTCTGTGAAACACATCCTCTTCCACTCCACCATTTGCAGCTATGACCGCGCCTAAATACTTAAACTGATCAATTTCCTCAAGTGTCTCTCCATTCAACATAACATTCAATCCAGCACCATCCTCATTTCTTGTACACCTTATAACCTTACTCTTTCCAACATTCACTCGCAACTTCCTTCTCTCACACACCATTCCAAATTCTGACACTAACCGACACAGCTTCTCCTTTGAATCTGCCACCACCACAGTATCATCTGCAAATAGCAACTGATTCAGCTCCCACTCGTTATCATCCCCATCTACCATTCTCAAACCTCGACCACGCACTCGCTCATTCACCTCTCTTAAGACTCCATCAGTATTACAAATTGAACAACCATGGTGACATCACACATCCCTGTCTCAGTCCCATACTCACTGGAAACCACTCACTCACTTCATTCCCTACCCTAACACAAGCTCTACTGCCCTCATACAAACTCTTCACTGCATGCAACAATTTACCATTAATTCCATATAATCTCAAAACATTCCACATTGCCTCTATATCAACTCTATAATACGCTTTCTCCAGATCCAAAAATGCAAAATACACATCCTTACCCTTTGCTAAATATTTCTCACATAACTGCCTAACTATACAACCTCTACCTCTCCTAAAACAACTTTGCACTTCTGCGATCACATTTTCTGTCATATCCCTAATCCTATTAACCAGTATCCTACAATAAACTTTTCCTACCACACTCAACAAAGTTATACCCCTAAAATTACCGCATTCATACACTTCTCCTTTACCTTTGTATAGGGTCACTATACAAGCAATCTCCCATTCCACTGGCACCATTGACACCATAAAGCATATATTAAATACTCTCACTAACCATTCCAATGCAGTCACACCCATTTTTTCAACATCTCCTCTCTCACACCATCCATTCCAGGTGCTTTATCTGCTTTCGTTTCATACAATGCCCTTTTCACCTCCTCTCTTATAATCTCTCTCTCATTTTCATCTCCCATTAATGGCACTTGAACACCCCCATTGCCACTATAGCTGCCTCTCTATCTTCCTCAACATTCAGCAAGCACTCAAAATATTCTGCCCATCTTTTCTTTTCATTGTTCCCTCTTAACATCTGTCCATTCACATCTTTCACTTTCTCTTCCATCCTCGATCCACCCTTCCTTAGGCTACGTTTCCACTAGGCTGCAAAATGCTGCTTCTGTTTTTCGCAGCCTCTGCCTGAGTTTAGGTGATACATGTAATCCTATGGAGCTGTTTCCACTAGCCGCCGCTTCATAGAAGCTGCGAAACGCAGCCTCTACACGAGCGGTGTTCCTACATAAACAGAAGCTGTGTAACGCTGCTTCTGTGTTAGTGGCATATACATTTCTATGGAGCTGTTTCCACTACCCTGAGCGCAGCGGCTGCGTCAGTCGCTTTCAGGCATTGATGGAGGAAGGTGTTGCGAGTTGTTCTTTCGTAAGTGAAATATCCACGTACGCCATGAAATATTAACTGAATATTTTCGTGTTCATGTTGAATGACGAACGGCTGTTTGTGGTTAATAAACATTTTAAGTGATTATTAAAGTTATTGTGATAATTAAATAAAGTTTGCATTTGTTTTGTAAAATAACATGTCACCAACCTTAACAATCTATGGAGATAAACTTACATAAATTTTCTTGTGGGAATAACATATTTTATAAGTTTTGTTTATTTTTTCAGAGAATGTCGTGTGAAGTAGAAACAAATATAGAACGCCTGATTCAACTAGTGGAAGAAAGAAATTGCATCTGGGATATTTCTTCCGAAAATTATAAAGATAAAAATCTAAAGAAGGAAGCTTGGAGAGAAATATGCGAAGAACTAATTATTGGCTTCAATGATTTGGACAACAAGGAAATGATAGAAAAATGTAAGTAACATTTATTTATTTTACAATACTCAGGTATTTCAACACATTAATGAAAACATTGTTACCTAGTTAAATAAAGTTTGATTGGCTGCTATAAACAAAGTACTAAGGACATACCTAGGCATATACATTTTGATTTATAAGTACAAACCATGTACTATATCTTGGTAAATACTTTAAACTATAGCTCAAATAAATGTACAGATTTAGGAAACCAATATATCCTAGATACAGATATATATATATATATATATATATATATAATATATATATATATATATATATATATATATATATATATATATATATATATATATATATATATATATATATATATATATATATATATATATATATATATATATATATATATATATATATATATATATATATATATATATATATATGTATATATATAAAACATTATATATATATGGATACCCTATATATATATATATATATATATATATATATATATATATATATATATATATATATATATATATATATATATATATATATATATATATATATATATATATATATATATATATATATATATATATATATATATATATATATATATATATATATATATATATATATATATATATATATATATATATATATATATATATATATATATATATATATATATATATATATATATATATATATATATTTATATATACAGGGTGTTTTGAAATTCGGTGGACATATTTTGGCAACATGTAAACATATGAAATTCACACTCTGTCGTGTAATTATTTTTCTTTAAAATAGTTTTATCGAAACGTTATATTTGTATCGAATTTCGGAACACCCTTTATATATTTTTATATATATATTCTTCAACCATTCATCATTATCATGAGTGCGATGTTTCTCAGTTTCAAAAGTTATATCATATCATTCTGCCAGGAAACAGAACCCTGATAACTAGTGAAATAGTCTGCAAAGTTATCTCTTATGTTGTTAGCAGCCCTCCCTCCACGGGGTGCGCCACATGTTGGCAAAGGAGCAATACCTTGAAGGTTTTCAAGGATAGCGGTATCCTCACGATTGAATCCATCACGTCTTCGTACAAAATTATGTAACACGCAGCAAGCCTTTGTTATGTTAATAGCGGTATTGAGGCCAACATTCATCGGTGTGTGAAATATCCTCCATTTATTTGAAAGAATGCCAAAGGTACATTCAACGTACCTTCTCGCTCTGTACAGGCGATAATTGAATATTCTTTTTTTATGTTGTAGGCAATTCCCTGCATACGGTCGTAGAACAGAGGAAGAAAGACCAAAAGCTTCATCTCCAATAAACATATGCGGGAGGGCTTCATTTTGTCCAGGGAGACATTTATCTGGCGGAGTGTTCAGAGTGTTTTCTTGAATAGATTTGTGAAATGTAGATTGCTTGAAGATATTCGAGTCGCATTCTTTTCCGTATGACCCTATATCTACATATGTAAATAAGTAATCGCTATCACAAACAGCTAACAAAACAATTGAAAAGTAATGCTTGTAATTATGGTACAGTGACCCACTGTGTTTGGGCTTAATAACTCGGATATGTTTGCCATCAATGGCGCCGAGGCAATTCGGGAAGTTAGCATGTTCATTAAATTTTTGTACAATTTTGTTCCACCCTTCGGTAGGCGTTGGAAGTTCTTCATTCTGCAGTATTGTCCAGATAGCCCAACACACGTCTTTTATGCAAACACAAATTGTTGCTTTCCCAACTCGGAAACTGTACTGCAGATCTGTCATTGAGCACCCAGTCGCCAGATATCTGAAACAAATGTTTTGATTATTAGCAAGTGACACAAGGACATTAATAAGAAAAAAATAAATATATGATTCGTAGAGAAGGGCTTCCGTATTTAGATTTTTTATAACATTATGATTTATGATATATTTTATATAAAAATATGAAAACCACTACTTATTCATGCTATTCTTTCGCAGGTAGATCCCTTCAAGTCAAATGGAAGAACGTAAGAGAGAGATACTTGAAATTATTAAGAATTGAGAAAAATGCTGCTTCTGGTTCAGGGGCCAGTTGTAAGAAACCCTATGCTTATTCCAAACATCTGGATTTTTTAAAAAAACTTGGATCAACTGCCCAGACAACATCATCACTGGCAAATGATGGAGACGGTCAGGGGGATTCATCAACAAACATGTCATCAATGAGCTCACTACGTCAAGGAAAACCTTCAGCACAAAAACAGAATCGTAGCCAAACTTCCCCATTTGAACAGGAACTTCTTAAGAAATTAGACACGCCTGAGGAGCAAAGCACGCATATGGCTTTTATGAAGGGCATTGAACCCTCACTTCAAACTTTAACTGCAGATGAAGTACTGGAATGGCAACATAGTGCTATTGAGGCCCTTTTCTCAATCAAGAAAAGGAAAAGGTATCAAAATCCTGTCTACTTCTCAGGTCAGCAGGCTTCGAGCAGCTTCACAAATCAAAGTTTCAACTGGCAGAATCCTACGCAAAATGTCATACCTGATCCTATGTGCAGTTCGCCACCTATGCATCACAGCGCTTATCAAACATGTCCCCAGACAACAGTACCTGTTGCTTCACCTGTTGACTCAATTTCATCAGAAGTATCAAGCCTTCTCGATCTATAAATTATGACAATATAACAATAATTTTTCCCACTGCATTATTTATATGCATAAGGTACACTGGGTTTCTTTGTTTCTCAATTTCATTATTTTGATTTACTATATTGTAGTCTGAATACAATATAATATACTAGTAGAATAAATATTCTTTTTTTTTCAACAATGGATATATATAGTTTCCTTGTATTTTTTGAATATATTCTATAACTTTCTATTGATTTTTATTCCCCCCATGTCTTGCTTTGCTCTAGTGCTATTGTTTTATGTGAGTGTATTACCGAAAAATTAACTCTACTATACGGAATATATAATTACAAATATAAATAAAAATATGCATCTTAAAATCAATACTGTTACACACCCTAAAAAACTTTAAAACAATTAAATATGATCGCAATTTCAAAAATATAAAAAAATTCATAACTATAAACTTAGAACCTACCTGATTGCTATGGTCAGTTGCTCATCTGGCGTCAAGGCATTTCTGAACTTTGTGTTTTGTCGTTGCAGTACTGGGACCAAACGATGTAAAAGTTCATTGTATGATGACTTAGACATCCTAAAATAATTGAAGTATTTCTCATCGTCGTCCTTAAGTTCTTGAATTAAATTATTAAATGCTCCTTGTCGTGATCTGTTTCCGAAAACAGGATGAACCCAATATTTTGCTTTTCTTTTTTTTTGTTGTTGTTTCTTGCGCAATAAATAGGCAATCACCACTTTCTTCGTCAATGTTTTCATATTTTTGATAGATGGCACTGCAACACAACCTCATTCAAGCGTAGTCAGGAGCACTCTGACCAAAAGGCAGAGGTTGCGGAAAACAGAAGCTGCGTTTTGCAGCCTAGTGGGAACAGCACGGGCAGAGGCTGCGAAAAACAGAAGCAGCATTTTGCAGCCTAGTGGAAACGTAGCCTTACTCTCTTCACTTCTCTCCAAAACTGTTTTTTATTCTCCTCATATGGCCTACTAAAATCCTGTCCCCACCTAACATTTGCCAAACTCTTCTCTTCCTCTACCTTCTGCTTGGTTTCCACATTTTTTCCCTATATCTTTCATACTTCTCCCTACTTTTACACTGCAGCCATTCCTCAAAAGCCCACTATTTCTCTTCCACCTTCATTTTCACCCTTTCATTTCACCACTCGCTGCCCCTCCTCATGCCACCTCCAACAAACCTCTTTCCACACACATCACTTGAATGTCCCACAAAACATTCTTTCATCAACCACTATTCCTCCTCTAACTCCCCAACTTCTCTTTCTTTCACCCTGTCATATGCCACTTTCAACCTGTCCTGATATCCCTGTCTCTTCTCTGGCTTTTTCAACTCTTCCACCTTGACCATTTCCCTTCTACATCCCCCCACTCTATTTCCCCACTCTTTTGCTACTACCACTTTTGCTTCAACCAAAAAATAATCAGACATCCCAGCAGCCACACCCCTAAATGCATGCATATCTTTCACTCTACCAATCATGCTCTTTGCTAACAACACATAATCCATCAATGCTCTTTCTTTCACTCTCCCATTTGCCACTCTCATCCATGTATACTTATGTATTAACTTCTTCTTGAAAAAACTTTTACCTATCACCAACTCTTGCTCCACACACATATCTAACAGTCTCTCGCCACTCTCATTCCCACCTGGCACCCCATACTTTCCTACAACACCTTCTACCTCTCCATCACCCACTCTGGCATTCAAGTCACCCAACACAAATACATAGTTCCTTTTACTCAGACCATCCACACACCTAGTTAACTCATTCCAGAATTCATCCCGCTCTTCCTCACTTCTCTCACATCCTGGCTCATACACACTAACAAAAGCACAACATTCCCTACCTATCCTAGCCCTCACCCACATCAGCCTATATGACACTAATTTCCATTCCAGTACCTTATTTACCATCCATTAACTCAGCAATAATGCCACACCTTCTCTCGCTCTCCCACTTTCAACCCCAGTCACCCTACCTGTCACATCACCAAATGCCACTTCTCCTTTTCCTTTCATCTTCGTCTCACACATTGCCAATACATCCATCCTCCTCCTACCAAACATATATCCACTCTCACTTCTTTTGCTCTCTATCGTACTGCAACCACGCAAATTTAGACACCCCAAAACTAGAGTTTGGGGAGAATTTATTATCCCCTCTACTCCCCTTCTTGTTTGACGTCTCCCAGGAAGTTAACACAAGGGGGGGATTCCTAGACCCCCCGCCCCATCCTCTTATAGTTGCCTCTTACGACACGCAGGGAATACGTTGGGGCTATTCTTTGATGCCGCCACTATAAACATATATATGTATATGTATATATATATATATATATATATATATATATATATATATATATATATATATATATATATATATATATATATATATATATATATATATATATAGTTATCATAAGTCCTAGGATGTAGTCCCGGTCGGGGTAAAAAAATTATTCATGTTTTCACATATGTAATGTGCTTATTTGGTAATTTCTTGGCCCGAATGAGATTGGGAATTGAATTAAATGCTAAAATGAAGCCACGAGTGAGGTTGGGGAATCTATAATATGAACATAGTGGCATTCAGTTAGAATGCGTTCATTCCTAAGTACAGCAGATATAAGCTATAAGGTTGGATTCCTTTTA
>JAXCGZ010018986.1:40000-42500 GCA_037179515.1 Halocaridina rubra | reverse complement strand
TATATATATATATATATATATATATATATATATATATATATATGTATATATATATATATATATATATATATATATATATATATATATATATATATATATATATATATATATATATATATATATATATATATATATATATATATATATATATGAGAGAGAGAGAGAGAGAGAGAGAGAGAGAGAGAGAGAGAGAGAGAGAGATATATATATATATATATATATATATATATATATATATATATATATATATATATATATATATATATATATTTATATATATATATATATATATATATATATATATATATATATATATATATATATATATATATTTAATTACTATATTATATGATACTTTGCCATTATGACTTTAAGATTGATATATATATATATATATATATATATATATATATATATATATATATATATATATATATATATATATATATATATATATATATATATATATATATATATATATATATATATATATATATATATATATATATATATATATATATATATATATATATATATATATATATATATATATATATATATATATATATATATATATATATATATATATATATATATATATATATATATATATATATATATATATATATATATATATATATATATATATATATATATATATATATATATATATATATATATATATATATATATATATATATATATATATATATATATATATATATATATATATATATATATATATATATATATATATATATATATATATATATATATATATATATATATATATATATATATATATATATATATATATATATATATATATATATATATATATATATATATATATATATATATATATATATATATATATATATATATATATATATATATATATATATATATATATATATATATATAAGAACGTAAGAATAGGGGACACTGCAACATGCCTACTGGTACACACGAGGCAGCTCTATTTTTGAATGATATTTTCAGCATGTCTAACCTATTTTCTTCTACTCTACTTATTTATTCTACTTTTCTTTTTATAATTCTTCTAATAAGCACTAACGTATTCATGACCAAGTTGATACACAATATCAAAAATCTACCATATGAGGACATATTAAAAAAAAAAATAATCTACATTCTCTAAAGAGGAGCAGAGTTAGGGGGGATATGATTGAGGTGTATAAATGGCTTAAAGGGATTAATAAGGGTGATATTAATAGCTTTAAAAATTCATGCTCAAACCAGAACTTGCAATAATTCATTTAAGCTTGATAAATTTAGGTTCAGAAGAGAAATTGGTAAAAATTGGTTTGGTAAAAGAGTAGCTGAAGCATGGAACAGGCTTCCTATTAGGATAATAAATTGCAATACCTTAGACACCTTCAAATGTAGAATAGTATCTATTCTACATTTGAAGGTGTCTAAGGTATTGCAATTTATTATCCTACTAGGAAGCCTGTTCCATGCTTCAGCTACTCTTTTACCAAACCAATTTTTACCAATTTCTCTTCTGAACCTAAATTTATCAAGCTTAAATGAATTATTGCGAGTTCTGGTTTGATCATGAATTTTTAAAACTAATAATATCACCCTTGTTAATCCCTTTAAACCATTTATACATCTCAATCATATCCCCCCTAACTCTGCGCCTCTCTAGAGAATGTAGATTAAGTTTTTTTAATCTGTCCTCATATGGTAGATTTCTGATATTGTGTATCAAATTGGTCATTCTTCGCTGCACTCTCTCTAAGGATTCAATTTCCATCCTATAATAGGGTGACCAGAATTGGACAGCATAATCTAGATGGGGCCTAACTAATGCAAGATAGAGCTGCAAAATAACTTTTTCCGTCCTATTGCCAACACTTCTTGAGATAAATCTTAAAATTCTGTTTGCTTTATTTCTGACTGCTGTACATTGCTCTCTTGGCTTAAGATCACTACTCACAAGAACTCCCAAATCCCTTTCACACTGAGAACTCATGATTTCATGGTTATTTAGCTTATAACTACTATAGTCTTTTATAGTACCCATTTTAACTACTTTACATTTTTCAACATTAAATTCCATTTGCCACTTATCCGACCATTCAGATAATCTATTTAGATCTTCCTGTAAAGCATGAATGTCTTCTTTTCCATTTATAATTCTACCTATTTTAGTGTCATCTGCGAATTTACTTAGGTTACTACTGATATCCAAATCCAGATCATTTAGATATACGATGAATAATAGAGGACCAAGTACCGAGCCTTGTGGTACCCACGCTAGTAACCGAGCCCCACTCCGATTTCTCTCCATTTATGCAAACCCTCTGTTTTCTGTCTATTAACCATTCTTTGATCCATCTGAGAACAGCTCCTCCTATACCATGAGCTTCCAAGCTTTTTAACTAATCTTTTGTGAGGAACTCTATCAAAAGCTTTGCTAAAATCTAGATATATCATATCGTATTCTTTGCCACAATCTACTGCCTCGTAA
>JAXCGZ010018986.1:20000-27500 GCA_037179515.1 Halocaridina rubra | reverse complement strand
CAGACACAAAGTGACATATTATGCGTTGACTCTTTCCCAGGACCGAGTAGCTGTAAAATAAGTACTATGATTATGAAATGAAGAGCCGTGAAAATGTATTACTTTTTCTCAGCTATTCACAATTGTTATTATAACAAAGGTGATTCTAGAATGCCATGTTGCCATGACTATTTTACACCCTAACAAAGCTGGAGTATTCTCATGGGTTTCATGTTCAGCTCATCTACTTGGCAGGTTGTACCAGTGAAAATTTTAATCGTAGACAATGCAATAATCTTGTCTGAAGAGCCTTTTACGAATAGTTTTAGATGTTTTTAACATTTGGAGGTAGTGAGAGACTAAAAAAGTGTGACAACTCTCATCACAATGAAGTAGGAATAATTTACTCTTCATATCTTCTAGAAGTCTGAACATGTTGATATTAATGTCAACTGTAATAAGATTATTCAAACATACAACTTGCTTGCTGTAAGATTTACAATAGATATTGTTTTATTCACTGTTTCTATTATTTTGAAGATATTTTGATCCATTAATAGTCTAGACACAAGAGTAACAGCACCCTGTACTGTCTGAGAAAACATCTTCACCATTATATATTACCTAAATTTAAGTAAAAAACATCTAGAGTTAGATATGATAGCAAATCCCAATTGGAAGCACATGAATTTATTTCACGCACATACATTTTCACAATAAAACGGTAATACAGTACATATATACAACAAGCACACGTTACATTTAATAAGTTTCTAAAAAAATCAAGCCCGTCAGATAAATGGCTCTGCCAAGTGACATATTTTTATTATCATATAAAAATGATTTTCATTTGCTCTCCATAGGTTGCACTCTTTTCCATCTCAATTTGACATCGCGGTAGGTTTTAGTTGGTATATGTTAATGAAGAATAGTTTTGAATGTAGGTTAGATTATTGGAATTATTGTACTAAAGTCAAATATAATATCTCATAAGATGAATTATGGTAGATTGGTTACAAAGATGTTATTGAAATTTTTTTGTTGCTGCAAGTCTCTAGAAGGATGGTCAAATCCTAAAAGCTCTATCCACCTTGGAGCCCAGATTTCCAGCTTTATTTATACAGACATCCCAAAGGGTTATGTATAACCCTACTATAACTTCTCTACTAACTCTAACTGAAACCTTGTAAGCTTACAGTTCTAATACAGTTAACTTTTCCATAAGCGTTATGTTATCACAATTTTTTACCGTACATAATTTTACGAATGATTTTATATCTTACTGACTTGTTTATTACTACTCTAACTAGTTCTTCTATGATGAGTGTAAGCTTACAAAAAAGTAATAATAATAATCACAAGTACGATGAGATACAGATTCAGTTTTCATTTGAATAACAATACCAAAATATTTCTTATTATTCATCTTAGATCTGACTTTTTATTTTCCAGTTTGAGAGGACAAGTAAGAATCCTAACTACCACTGATAAATAACTCAAATATAGAAGAATTCCTACGGTTAGGTGAGTGAATTTAATTATTAATTTCACAAGCATAGTTATACATATAAAGCAATACTTAAAGGTAAATGTTTCTATTACATATATACTTATATATATATATATATAGATATATATATATATATATATATTATATATATATATATATATATATATATATATATATATATATATATATATATATATATATATATATATATATGAATCATTTTTTACCCCGATCGGGACTCGAACCTAGGACTTATGATTACTAAGTCAAGGCGCTACCAATACACCACAGAAGGTTAAAAGGAACCCAACCTTATAGCTTATATCTGCTATACTTAGGAATGAACGCATTCTAACTGAATGCCACTATGTTCATATTACAGATTCCCCAACCTCACTCGTGGCTTCATTTTAGCATTTAATTCGATTCCCAATCGATTGGGAATCGAATTAAATGCTAAAATGAAGCCACGAATGAGGTTGGGGAATCTGTATTATGAACATAGTGGCATTCAGTTAGAATGCGTTCATTCCTAAGTATTGCAGATATAAGCTATAAGGTTGGGTTCCTTTTAACCTTCTGTGGTGTAGTGGTAGCGCCTTGACTTAGTAATCATAAGTCCTAGGTTCGAGTCCCGATCGGGGTAAAATATGATTCATGTTTTCACATATGTAATGTGCTATTTGGTTATATATATATATATATATATATATATATATATATATATATATATATATATATATATATATATATATATATATATATATATATATATATATATATATATCCCCTCATTTTCCCTTGCAAGGAGGGTGGCCGAACCAAAAAACACGCATTCTTCACAATCCACACATACCTCAAATACTCCTCTTGGCTCCTTGGGAATAAAGGGTTGCCATATATCCTTCTTTCCATTCTGTTTGGGTCACCCACAAGGTAGGCTGGAAAGCATACTCTACAATGAGTCCTGACAGCCGCAGCTGGTTTACCCCCACCACTTCATCACACAGCAACTCCCCTCACTTCCGTCCATCATAGTTCACTGAGCTTGCAGGTACATGAGATCTCTTTGGCCTGTGTCACCTATACACAATCTTCCTCCAATCATGCCTATCTCTTATTCACTCTCTTCCCTGGTCCACTGACATTCCAAGTGAATTTAATGTCCTTTTCACACCATCAATCCATCTCATTCTAGGTCTTCCTCTTGGCCTAACTTCAAACAATTTTGCGCTCCACACTCTCTTCGCTATTAGATCATCACTTATCCTTTCTGTGTCCAAACCAACTCAACACACTTTGATCTAACCTATCCGACAGCTTTCTTTCAACACCAGTTCTTTGCCTGACATCCTCATTTCTTACTCTGTCTATTCTGGATTCACCAGTCATACTTCTCAACATCTCATCTCCATTACATTGAACTTGTTCCTTTCATTCTCTCTTGCATTCCAAGCCTCTGCTCCATACAATGCTGTGGGCACAATCACACCTTCATATATCCTTCTCTTTGCATACATACCCAAATACCTATTTCTCATTACACTTTTCAACCAACCTACACATCTACTCGCTTCATTCCCTTTATGACTTACCTCTGCATCTACTCATCCGTTCCTTGATACGTGCGACCCCAGGTATTTAAAACTCTCAACTTCTTCAATCAACTCCCCATTCACTCCTACATTCGATCTGCCAACATTAACACTCCTCGTCCAGCTCATGACTTTGTTTTTCTGTTCACTGTCAACTTCCTTCTTTCACACACCCTAACAAACTCAATCACCAAATAATACAGTTCATTCTCATTATCAGCCATCAGAACAGTTTCATCCACGAATAGCAACTACTTCGATTTCCACAACCTCCCACACTCACCCACTTGTTCCAAGAATCTGTCTAATACTCTTTCAGTTACTTTAATTGTCACTCCATCCATATACACATTAAACAGCCATGGCGACATTAAACAACTTTGACGAAACCCAATATTCACCTTAAGCCAATTGCTCATACCATTCAAGATTCTCACACAAGATCTACTATTCATTTAAAAATTCTTGACCGCACTCAACAAACTAAACTTATTCAATAAATTCGCAAGACATTCCACAACTCCTTTCTATCAACCCTTTCATATGCTTTCTTTAAACCCATCAAAGCCTTAAAAGTGTCTGTACTTTTCTCCTAAAACTTCTCACACACCTGTCTTACCACATACATCTGATCCACACATCCTGTTCCTAACCTGAATCCACAATGTTCTGCCCCAATCAGTCCCTCAGTACCTTTCCTAATTCTCTCAATTAGCATTCTTCCATATACCTTATCAACTACACTCAACAAACCAATTCCTTGAAAACTACTACACTCATACTCTTCTCCTTTCCCGTTAAAAAGTTGAACTACACATGCACTCCTCTAGTCATATGTTACCTTTCATTTCCTGAAACGTACATTCAGCAACCTAGCCACCCATTCTATTAATGCTGTTGATAAGCATTCAACATGACACACATCTATCCCTGGTGCTTTACCCGCTTTCATTACTCTCATTACCAAATGTACCTCCTCTTTTGGTATTTCTCTATCATTCTCATCACCTATCATTGGCTCTCTTCATTCGCTTTCCACAGCCACAATCTCTGCCTCTATATCATCTTCCTTATTTAGCAGTTCTTTAAAATACTCAACCCATCTATTTCTTACCTCTATTTCGTCTACTACCAATTGCCCATCTGCTCCTTTCACCCTCTCCTCCCTACCACACTATTTTTTTTCTCACGCTTTTCACTTCATTCCAAAACATCTTTTTATTCCTTTCAAAATTCTCAGACAAGCATCTATTCCACCTTAAATCCATTTCTCTCTTTGTCTCCCTCGCCATGCGCATTGCTAACATCCTCTTTGCATTATTCCTTTCATTTGCCTAAACATTACCTACCTGCAACCATACCTCAAACGCCTGCTTCTTTTCAGCCACTTCTGCACTCACCTGTTCATTCCACCATTCACTTTGCTTTCCTTTTACTTCCACCTGTTAGTCTCCTTCCACACACTGCCTTTGAACACTTTATAGCTTCCTCCTTGAATCAATCCCATTATTTTTCCACTGCCTCCTCCACTTTCTCTATCACTACGCTCGACACATTCCTCAAACTAGCCTTATACTCAGTCTTTTTTTTTTTATTATTATTACTATTTAGTTCACTCACTTCTAGCACCTCTCTCCCTCTCTGGCTTCTCTTTTCTCCTGCTCTCACTTTAGTTTTCACTAAATAATGATCAGATATTCTATCACTTGCACTTATCAGTACATACACATCCAATTCTCTTCCAATCACCCTCCTGTTCACCATATGATGCTTTGTTGAATACTCTACCATTAACTACTCTGATTCATGCATACTTGTACATAGCATTCTTTTCAAATTCAGTATTGGCTATGAACATATATCTCTCAATACACATTTCTATTACCTTCTCTCCACTCTCATTCCTACCAAGTACTCCATACTTCCCAATCACACCATCCACTGGCTCATTTCATATTCTAGCATTAAAGTATCCCAGCAACACCACATTCACATTCATTCCCAATTGTTCCAAACACTAGTTCCATATCATCCAAAATTCTTTTCTTTATTCCTCACTTCTCTCACCGCCAGTGCTATATGCCCCCACAAACGCCCAAACCTCGAATCCCAGTCTCATTTTAGCCACTATTATTCGAGATGATACTTCCTACCATTCCACCACACACCTACTCATCTCTTCACTTACCAGCAGAGCCACTCACTCTCTTCCTCACTCTCTCTCAACTCCAGATATCCTTCCTACCACACTTCCAAATGTCTATTACAAAATTATAAACTTTAAGAAATTTAATGATAACATTGAGAATAGCATACCATCATATGGAGTGGCACCAAGAGAAACTCCTAACAAAAATGCAACACTAAATAAATACCGAAAAAACTTACTTAATTGTTAAAGTAAATCCGATATTGGCTCACCTTGTAATAAATAAATTTTGATGGAAAATTTCCACATTAGGGGTTAACAAAAATATTTCCCCCAATTCCATAAACTTTAAGTAAGAGACCATTGTCATTTCATTTCATTGAAGATACGACCACAGATATTAATTCCATATTGAATTAGACCTACTATTTTACTTACACACACACACACACACACACACACACACACACAGTAAAAGAGCTAAGGAGTGGAGAGACAAATGCTGGAAAAGGTATAGGAGGAGAAAAAACATAAATGCCTGGCAAACCTACAAAAGAGCAAGAAATGACTACCTAAGTAAAAGGAGAGAGGCAGAGAGAGATTATGAGAGGGACATCACCAGGAAGGCTAAAGAAAATCCCAAGCTTTTCCACAGCTTTATCAGAGGAAAACTGAAGGTAAAAGAACAGGTTTCAAGGCTAAAGAGAGCGGATGGAAGCATCACTGAGACGGACGAAGAGATCTGCAAAGAATTGAACAAGGAGTTTCAGTCAGTATTTACAGTAGAAAATACCCCACCCCCTCAGATTGCAGTGATAGAAGCTCAAGGGCCGGTATTAGAGAACATCAACCTTACAGCCACAGAGGTATGCAAAGCACTGATGGATTTAGATGTTCATAAAGCTACAGGTCCTGATGACATATCCCCTCATGTGCTTAAAAAATGCGCAAACACAATATCAGTGGCACTAAGTATCATATTTAAGGAGTCACTGGAGTCGGGGGAGATTCCAAGATGCTGGAAACAAGCAAATGTGATACCTATCTTCAAAAAGGGAAGGAGGGATACGGCTCTGAACTATAGACCAGTTTCCTTGACCAGCATAGTTTGCAAAGTTATGGAGAAACTACTAAGGAAACATATCTCTCTTCACTTGGAATCCTTCAACTTTTTGTCAGTGAGGCAACATGGCTTCAGAGAAGGTAGATCAACAGTAACAAACTTATTAGAATTCTATGATGAGGTAAGCCAAATCTTACAGGAAAGAGAGGGCTGGGCAGATTGCATATTCCTAGACTTCCAGAAAGCGTTTGACACTGTTCCACATGGGAGACTTATTAGGAAGCTGCACTCAATGGCTAGAATAGGTGGAAATGTTTTGGAATGGATAAAAACTTACTTAGAAGGAAGGGAACAGAGGGTTAGAGTAAGACACTCAGAGTCTGAATGGAGAAGAGTTAGTAGTGGCGTTCCACAGGGTTCAGTTTTAGGGCCACTTTTGTTCCTTGTATATGTAAATGACCTACCAGAGTCTGTAAATTCATTCATGAATATGTTTGCAGATGATGCAAAGATTGTGAAGAAAGTAAAAAACGAGAACAATGGTAGAGAACTTCAGGAGGATCTAAATAATCTGCATGAGTGGTCAGAAAAGTGGCTAATGAAATTCAATACCTCAAAATGTAAGGTAATGAGAATGGGTACAAGTGCAAGAAGGCCCAAGCTTGACTACTCGGTGGCTGGAGTACAACTTCAAGAGACAGAAAATGAGAGAGATCTAGGAGTAAACATACTGGCAGATTTGTCTCCAGAAATACATATAAATGGCGTAGTAAGGGCAGCATATGCATTCTTATCAAATGTAAGGGTAGCCTTCAGGCACATGGACAAGGAAATGTTCAGAAATATTTATGTAACCTATGTGAGGCCAAAACTCGAATATGCAGCCCCCTTTTGGAATCCGCACTTGAAAAAGCACATAGCTAAACTTGAAAAAGTTCAAAGACATGCCACGAAACTGGTGCCAGAAATACGCAATCTCGGTTATGATGAGAGGCTGAGGGAATTAGACTTGCCATCACTCGAAGCTAGAAGAGTAAGGGGGGATATGGTGACAGTCTTTAAATTCCTTCATGGTTATGATAGAGTGGATAGGGATCGATATTTCGATATGGCTGGCTCTAGAACTAGAGGTCATAGTTTGAAGCTTCGTAAGAAAACTTCTTTGCAGGATGTAAGGAAATACTTTTTCAGTGTAAGAGTAGTT
>JAXCGZ010018986.1:10000-17500 GCA_037179515.1 Halocaridina rubra | reverse complement strand
ATTATTAGTTATCTAACTTTCAAATAGTGCTTTGTGGAGTTATAACCACAAGGTAATTCTGAGGGGGAAAACATCTCTCTTTAAGAAAGGTTTTTATAAAAAGTTTCATTATATAGGGGTCTCTGGATGTATCTATCTTGACAAGATGCTTTATTTTAGTCGTCTTAACAAGATTTCTGTCGTTGTCTATCTGCACGAGATGCCTTATGGGGTATATCCTATTTGCGAGGTGTTCTCTTCAAGGTGTGATATCTAACTTAGCATGTATAATATAGGAGTTTTTATTATTATAAAGTAAATTCTTGCGCCATTTAAAGCTTTACAAGGTGTTTTAGAGGACATTCCTCTTCTTAAGTATGCTGGAGTTGTTCATCTTTATAAGATATATCTGTTTTTTATTTTTAGGATTGAAAAAAAAATGCATGAGGTAAGAGGAGTCTTTTGTTCACTACAACTTCACCGAATATGAACCGACTTTAACAAGGTTATTCGTTTTGTAAAACTGATATTACAGCTTAGGTAAATGTGTAAACGTATTAGTTGATGTACAGTATATTGTATATCTGTTCTATCTAAAATACTACCTAAGCTTTTTTAAATTATGGAGAAATAAGTTTTGGTCGTAATACTGACTCTACAGTTTGTGATTATCTGCTGAGTTGTGATTATAAATTGTGATTATGTGTCTTTTATCTGTATGTTATCAATGTGCTTGCGTTTATTTTCATTAAATATATAATTAAACAGTGAATCAATAAATAAAAAAGATAATTAAGTAAATACATAATAACTTTCACCTGACTTTACTTCTTGTGTTTGTTTGTAGAGGCGTTAAAGCGTGACTGTCTAATCAAATAAATGAATAAATCAATGAAGAGATTAGATAAATTACATAATGCTCGTTTGCCTTTAGTAACACCATTTGTTTCAAGCTATTCAGTACGATGTATTGACACATAAATAAATATAAGAGTAAATACACTGTGAAATGTATTATTAAAAATTTGCACTATTTTCAATGATTTGCATATAATTACAGGATATATAAAGAGATTATCTTATGCACCATACATTATATTCCATCTGAATTTAAACTCCAAATATCATTTGCAAGGCAGCTTCTTCCAATGTAAAAAAAAAATCCTCATATTTGCAATTCCAATGTAAATAAAAAAAAAAATACCATAGAATTACTTTTTTTCGTAAGTTTTTATGGCATAATTCATGGAACTTTTATCGGGAAAAAATAGTTTGTCTGTCTCTTAATCGCTATCATTTTCGCTCGTACTTTTTGTTTTGGCTATGATCATGTAACCTAATCACATTAATATAACCAAAGTGGTCCTATAATCTCAACGCATTTTTAGGTCCCTTGCTTCTGCATTTAACAATACAAAATTACTCTAATTAAGTAAAAAATCGAGATCCCTCCCCATAATAAAGCATTTTTAGCTGCACTTATAATCATCCATTTGCTAGGTACAGGCACATAAAAACTCTCATGATTATAATCCCACCAATTTAGCCCACACAATCTCTTGTGATCCAACCAATTTTTATTTCATATTCTTATAGTTTTTAGAATCATAAAACTATATATAGTTATTGAAAAGAGCGGTGTAAAAGAGCCCTAAAAATCCCATCTTCATACTTTTTTTGTTTACGAATATTTAACTTCATCGCTTTAAATAGTTCTTCCATGTGATATCCTCATGTATTTTAACATGAAGAAATCATTGGAAGTCGGTAAGGGTGTTCCTGAAATATCTATGTCCACCTCATATTGGAAAAGCTCCTCTACACTGCCATGCTCAATACTTTTTCTAACTAAAAACGAAATACTTAACCATCTCAAATAAAAAAAATTCAAAAAATTTTAACTGCTTACTCATGATTTAAGATGTCTCCAGCCTTTTAATACCGTCAACTTCATTCTCTCTCTGGCTATAACAAATTTACCCAGACCAACTTAACTTATCCAGCTTCAATAATTTCATCGCTATTTCAGCTTTCTGACTAGAGGCACCTAACATTATCAGTCTAGCTTAGCTTATACAATCCGAATTATAGTACCTTTCCTTTAGCTCAGATCTTGAAACAGACCAATATCAGGAAATTTATAGACGTTAATAAAATATTAGGCTGAAATTATCCTACACATTAACTTTTCCTAATAACCTTTGTGCTTTGGTTTCTTGTAGAACCTATGTAACAATAATTATGGACTATATCTGAGTCAACAAGCCCTATCATGGTGTTATAAAAGCAACTAACCCGATACTAGATAGTGGGTGAAAGCGATTCTAGGCTACGTGCTGCGCTTACAGTAATGAAGATAAAATTCTGAATTGGGACAAAGACTGTTTTGGGACATGTTATTATAATGTTCTTTCCAAGTAATTTCATTATTACAGAATCTATTTGCATGCCATCTAAAGTGAGCATGTGGCACATTCTAATATATATATATATATATATATATATATATATATATATATATATATATATATATATATATATATATATATACTTAGGATGGGATGGGGAAAATGGAGAGGGGGAAAATGGAGAGGGGCTTAAGGGCATAAGGGAATTGGAGGGAAAAGCACGAAAATTAAATAAAGTAAGAGACAAAAAAGAGAGGGGCAAACCCTCGTGCTAAGTTTTGCTTAAATCCTAATGTAGCTATAGATTTGCATATACTGTATATATATATATATATATATATATATATATATATATATATATATATATATATATATATATATATATATATATATATATATACACTTAGGATGGGATGGGATAGGAGGGGGAAAATGGAGAGGGGCTCAAGGACATAAGGGAATTGGAGGGAAAAGCACGAAAATTAAATAAAGTAAGAGACAAAAAAGAGAGGGGCAAACCCTCGTGCTAAGTTTTGCTTAAATCCTAATGTAGCTATAGATTTGCATATACTGTATATATATATATATATATATATATATATATATATATATATATATATATATATATATATATATATATATATTATATATATATATATATACACTTAGGATGGGATGGGATAGGAGGGGGAAAATGGAGAGGGGCTCAAGGACATAGGGGAATTGGAGGGAAAAGCACGAAAATTAAATAAAGTAAGAGACAAAAAAGAGAGGGTCAAACCCTCGTGCTAAGTTTTGCTTAAATCCTAATGTAGCTATAGATTTGCATATACTGTATATATATATATATATATATATATATATATATATATATATATATATATATATATATATATATATATATATATATATATATATATATATATATATATATAATATATATATATATATATATATATATATATATATATATATATATATATATATATATATATATATATATATATATATATATATATATATATATATATATATATATATATATATATATATATATATATATATATATATATATATATATATATATATATATATATATATATATATATATATATATATATATATATATGCAAATAACATTTATTCAAGAAATGCACGTGAATTTTATTATGCTAGTTCTCCTTTAATTAGGATTTTGTGACTTAACAAGACAAAATATTATGCCCCTAGGTTTGCTATCCTATTTCTTAATATGTTTGTATCATCCTCTGCAGTTCGGCTTAGAAAGTATCGTTGCAGATATTATGTCGCAAGAAATTCCTCTTACAAGATGGTTTAATGTGATACAAACAGGGTTCCCAGATGTCTCAGCCTACAATATCGTACCAAAGTTGTCTGAAACATCGCTTATGAAAAATTATTATCGTAGTTATTACTACATACTATCGTTGTTTTTAACCAATAATATTGTATTCTATCACTAATAGGGAATGGCTAAGCAAATTTCCTGATATATTTCTATGTTTTCATATAACTGTTGAATAAAAAGAATGTAAAACAAAAACGTTAATTTTCTGTAAGTTATATCAAACTAAAAAAAATATGTGTTAACGAAAAGATTGGTATTCTGTATATAAAAACATAAGTTGTAACGAAAAGGTTATTTCTCTGTAAAGAAAACGAAAAATAAATGAAATAAATGATACTCAATATTTATTACATTTCTAATTATTCTTGGTCATCATCTTCTGACGCAAATTCGTGAATTATCGCATACCGTTCGCACGGTATCGTTTATCGTACATCGGACCAAATTATCGTGCTTGTGCGATAATTATCGCACGTCTGGGAACCCTGGATACAAATCACAAATCCAGCATGTATTTTGTGACTTTAACAAGAGGATGATACAAACAGATTAAGAGATAGGATAGCAAACCCAAAGACATAATATTATCTCTAGTTAGATATATCCTATTTTATGAAGAACTAGCATGATAAAATTCAAGCACATTTCGTGAATAAATGTTATTTGCATAAAAATTCTCCATGCTGGATTTGTGATTTTGGATAATGGTTGATTTCCTCTTTTTTTCTTCTCTTTTCATGCTTGTGTCACTAAAACTATATTGCAAGATAACCTCTGCAGCGATGCTTTCTAAAGGGCGGTTTACATGGTCAAACGGTTCGTCGAACGCGGTTCGACAGACAAGTGTTTGAAGTGATGTTCGAACGTGTGAACGGGGTATTTGGTTGTCGAACACGTTTGTCGAATGTGTTAAACAACCAATTACCCCGTTCACACGTTCGAACATCACTTCAAACACTTGTCTGTCGAACCGCGTTCGACGAGCCGTTTGACCGTGTAAACCCCCCTTAACACGAACTGCAAAGGATGATACAAACAGATAAAGAAATAGGATAGCAAACTCAGAGACATAACAATGTCTCTTGTTAAAGTCATAATATCCTATTCTAAGATGAACTAGTTTATATATACATATATATATATATATATATATATATATATATATATATATATATATATATATATATATATATATATATATATATGTATATATATATATATATATATATATATATATATATATATATATATATATATATATATGTATATATATATATATATATATATATATATATATATATATATATATATATATATATATATATATATATATATATATATATATATATATATATATATATATATATATATATATATATATATACAAATATATATATATATATATATATATATATATATATATATATATATATATATATATATATATATATATATATATATATATATATATATATATATATATATATATTTAGTTGGAAGATTTAAATGGATGGATACTTTTTAAGAAAATCTAAATAAACATCATATACTTTTCGCACTGCAATTTAGTTCTTTTATCATTTACCAATTTCGAAGAAGCAATGCAAAGTTATTTAATCAATTTATATTTATATTACCCAAAACTCAAACGATTTTTCTGCATCTATTAAACAGTTATAGTTTTGGATCTCTTAACAATTGTAAGTAAAACTGCCAATGCTTATGTAACCAGGTAAATAAATACCTGGTAGCCATATATTACTTTCAGTTTGTAACACGATGTACAACCTATTAGATCACATAGAATTTAATATTGTTACAGGCCTTTTATTTAGTTCATTTATTACATACATCTTGATTCAAATTCATTAGAGGATGGATGCATGATAATATGCCTAGTATCTGAATGCTATCGTATCAAAACGCGGTCTCTCTCGCCATAAAATTCTGCAGGATATCGAAAGAGTGGAACCAACCAAGTGGTATTTTGTGCATACTCTCGAGACGGTTTTGGTTCTTCCAAGGTAAAAGATGAAATGCATGATGCCACACTTCTAACATTTCTCTAAGTACAACATTTTGATAAATCTTACATGCTGGAATTGTTCTTTGTTGTCATGCAGAGCTATTCTTGTTGATTCTTTTTTAAATATTGGCAAAAATCACGAGTTTTAATAATACTTGTGTGGTTTTTTAACTTCAAGGTTGCCCAAAGTGTTCTTCAAAGACTATTTGAAATACAATTTCTCTTTTCAAAATTGTCAAAGTAGAGTATTCTTCAGAGACCTGGCAGTTACTCAGAGGTCAAGATCGACAACGGTGTCATTGATTTCTGGGAAACAGTAGAACATCTGTTTCCCATGGGAGCATTGAGAGAGGACTTCAATGTTCCTGAAGAGCGAGACCACACCGACTATAAAAGACACGACTCCAAACGTTGCTACCCCCCATGCTGGAAGCTTGCTTCGTGTAATAAGACCTCCTTCCTCTAGCTTTATATAACAGAAGGCAGGCAAGATGTAGGCCAAAGGCACAGCACAGACGATTCCCTGTGGAGGAACATAAAATACATGCTAAAATAATAGAAAGAGATGCAAGTCAAGATACTGACTTACAATGCCCCTGATCCATATTTGCCTTAAGGCCTAAGATTTCTTGTTCTGTCGTGCAATCACCAGCATGCAAAAATTATCACATATGAAACACCCTCTCAACTTACATTGAGTTCGAGAACGATTCCCAAGCAGTCAGTGGTGAGAGAAAACAACATGCAGAGGATCGCTATTAGAACAGACAGAACAGCATGACGGAAGAACGGCTGAGGTTGGTAATCCTGAAAGAAAGCCGTCTCCAAAACGTCTCTTGCTACGAAGCACTCAATGGGGAAAGTCAAGAGGATTGTAACGGCGTAGAACCCTCTGCACACATTCATAAGGTCGTCTCCCCAGCAGTAGTTTTCGAAAACGTCGCCTGCATAAAGAAAGAGAAAACTGATCTACTTTGATATCTAGCTGCAATATCAAGGAGTTCCCTTAAAAGAAGAGCTAATTTTTTGTTTGCTTAAGACTTGTCTGT
Organism: Halocaridina rubra; assembly: GCA_037179515.1. Lineage (NCBI taxonomy): Eukaryota > Metazoa > Arthropoda > Malacostraca > Decapoda > Atyidae > Halocaridina > Halocaridina rubra. The sequence goes on along the minus strand of JAXCGZ010018986.1, from coordinate 10,669 downwards.
AGCTTTCGTTCGTCTGTATATTAATTTTTTGTGACATGTGCTGTTCCATATGCTGCGACTGCTACTAACTATTTACTACTATTCTTTCAAAATCTTTCAAAAACTGATTACTACTGTACTGCTACAGCTACTACTTCAGCATGTAAAGTAGGATTTTTTCTAAACAGTAATAATAATAAAGCATTAAAGACGACAGTCTGTCTTTGACTTTTAGTGTCACGATTATGTATGTTAAAACTAAATCTAAGACCACTATTATTTTCAATCACTAACTTATATCAGATATAGTGACAATACAACATAAAGCTCGTAGTGAAAGTTCTTTTTTTTTATGATGCTTTCTAGGGTCTTGAATATCAACCCTTTCAGATTACATCAACCACGTCCTTTCGTCGGAAATTTGTCTTGCTCGCCGGGATCATTGGCCTGTCATCCGTTGGCTGGTTTCCGCTCACTCTCAGTCTATCTTGTCCAATCTAGTTGTTATGAGACTGGTTTATATATATATATATATATATATATATATATATATATATATATATATATATATATATATATATATATATATATATATATATATATATATATATATATATATATATATATATATATATATATATATATATATATATATATTCTTCGATATTCCTTTATCCTTCTGACATGTTT
>JAXCGZ010018986.1:0-5000 GCA_037179515.1 Halocaridina rubra | reverse complement strand
ATGTATTCACATGGTTGCATTCCACAAACTACTAAACCTACGAGAGTAACTGAAAATAGTGCATCTCTAACCGATCATGTCTGGACCACAAATCTTGAAGACAACATAAGCAATTACATAGTGTACACCGACATAACAGATAATTTTGCAGTATACTCCCAGTTTAAAAAAGAACATAAATTTGATGCATATGTAGAAAAAAGACATTACTCTGCTGATAACATAGCTAAATTTACTAGAGATATATCACATGAAAAATTACAACATATCATTGACCTAAATAATGCAAATGAAGCTTTTAATAAATTTCACTGTACATTTACAGATAAATTTCTAGACTGCTTTCCTCTAAGAAAATCGACTGTAAATAATAAAAACAATAGATGCCCACATATAACTGCAGGATTAAAAAATAGTATCAAAGAAAAACACCGATTAGAAAGGTTTGCATCAAAATGGCCTTTGTCTTTTGGAACCAGATATAAAGCTTACAGGAACAAATTAGTATCACTACTTCGAGCTGCAAAAAATTGATATTTTCAGGATAAGCTCAAGAAGGAACAAGGACACAGCAAGTCCACCTGGAATACTATAAACAGCCTAATGGGACGAAAACATATTAATCATTCAAAGGAAATCAAATTAAAAAATGATAATGACCACACTGCTAATATCTCTAATAATCATTTCTTAACTATAGCACAACCAACACAGGAACAACAAAATGTGCAACAAAACTCACACCGACAGTTTCTTAATAATCCACCAGACTTTTCGTTTTACTTGTATCCTGTAACAAGGGAGTTAGTCACTAAATATATAAAAACCTTAAAACCAAATACAGCGTCGGGATATGATGAAATTCCATCAAAACTACTCCAGGTCACTGCCCATTACATAGGTACCCAACTTACCCACATAATCAATCTATGTTTTCAGCAAGGATGTTTTCCAGTCAAACTAAAAAGTGCTAAAGTAATACCTATATTTAAGTCAGGCACTGAAGATGATGAAAATAACTATAGACATATATCAATCTTACCGTCCTTAAGTAAAGTGTTTGAAAAAGCGACTGTTCACAGACTAAAAGAATTCCTTGAAAAGTTCAACCTATTTGAAAATCAATACGGATTCAGTAATAATAAGACCACTGAAAAAGCAATAATGAACTTTACAAGTGATGTTTATCAAAATTTGGAAAATAAAAACTTTGTTGCAGGGGTTTTCCTAGACTTGTCCAAAGCATTTGACTCATTAGACCATGATATACTAACAGAAAAACTAACTTGTGTGGGTATTAGGGGAACACCATTACAGTTATTTAAGAGCTACTTGAAAAATAGAAAACAAGCTGTATATTGTAATGGGAAAGCATCTTTGTTTCAAACTATTGAGAGGGGAGTACCACAGGGATCAATACTGGCCCCACTGTTATTTTTAGTTTATATAAATGATATTTCCAATGCCAGTACTAAATTCAAATATATTCTTTATGCAGATGACACCAACCTTCTCTTGTTGATAATAACCTTGACCACCTGCATTCTGTTTTAAATAGTGAACTATAAAAAATTAACAACTGGGTCTCTGTTAATAAATTAAAGCTAAATGTTTCCAAAACTGACTATATCTTATTTCAAAATAGATCTGTAGTACACAATATTGGTCAAGTTAATATGAATGGGTATGAAGTTAAAAGAGTTGCTTGTAGAAATATTTGGGAGTAATTATTGATGAAAATTTAAGTTGGAAATATCATATTCAATCTGTCTGCTCAAAACTGTCCAAGACTTATGGAATTTTGTATAAAATTCGCCATAACCTAACAAATGAGGCCTTAAAAAGCATATACTATTCCCTTTGTTATCCTCATATTATATACTGTTTGTCCATCTGGGGTTGTATTTGGCCGTCAATTGTAAGGGATGTTTTTGTAACTCAGAAAAGGCTGATCAGAAATATTACATATAGTGAAAAATATGACTCAACTTCCTCTTTATTCAAGGAGCTAAACTTGCTTAAATTTAATTACTTGATAAAATATTCCTCTCTTATTATTATACATAGTGATGTTAATGATAACAGAAAATTATTTAGATTTATTCAACACAACCTTGGAACCAAAGGTAACAATATAAATTTGATATGTCCACAGCCGAGAACAACCTTATACAAATTTTCTATTCACTGTTTTGGCCCAAAATGTTCGAATGCATTGCCAGAAGATTTAAAAACAATAACAGGCATAACTTTATTTAAAAAGAAACTCAAACAGCATTTATTTACTAGGCAAAACTAAGCAGCTGTTGAATAATAATTAGTACAGTATTGGTGCATCATTATGTCCAGGTTAAGGTCAGGCTACTGTTTTGTTTTATTACAAGATAAGTATGAGATTGCTATATTAGAGCTTTTGTTAACTATTGCTGTCATACCTTAAATTATGTGAAATGTATATTAAACTGCCTGCCAAGGAGCTCTTACTCACCAGGCTAGTGCCTCTGAATATAATGTACATATTTATTCCTGTATGTATACTGAATATTTGGCAATAAAATCTATGACAATCTTTGACTATGACTATCTACTGAATATATAATTAATGCCTAAATCGTCAAAGAAGTCAGAAGATAATATTCACTTATTTTGTACTTGCACCTACAAAATATGGAATTCACACATGCACTTAGGATATACTTACACCATATCCTTCATAGACCCAAGTTTAATTAGCATAGCCACAACGATTAATACTATCATGACCACTGAGACAAGAGATACCTTGGCCAGTCGCGTTATATTCCTGCAAGAGAATTATAATGTACAGCATTCGTGTTAGGAATATGTAATGTATACTTACGCCGTGGTAGCTTTGAAAGTAAGTAATTAAGTAACTAAGTAAGCAATAATAATAATAATAATAATAATAATAATAATAATAATAATAATAATAATAATAATAATAATAATAATAATAATAATAATAATAATAATAAAAATAATAATGATGTAGTCACCGTAGCTCAAGCGGTAGCGTCAGCGACTCTGAGGCGGCAAGTCGAGGGTTCGCGCCCCGTCACGGTCTGAGGTTAGCAAGGGCAGGCACTCAGGGTAATGATTACATCTGCCAAAACAAGTCTTTCGCAAGAAACCAACCGTCCTAGCCCTTGGTAGCAAAGGGAGTCTGTGACGTAAAACCGGAACCAAGCAATAATAATAATAATAATAATCTAAATATCTATCTATATACATTAAACCATTTCCTCTTGTAAGGGGGGTGGCCGAGCCCAGATATACACATAGCTCCTTAGGGATAAAGGGATGCTACATATCCCCCCCTACCACCCTGCTTGCGATATCCACAAAGTAGTCGGGGAAGGATATTCTACAGTGAGGCCATACAGCCGCAGCTGGCTTAGCCCCATCGCTTCATCACATTGCAACTCCCATCACACACGCCCATCACAGTTCACTGAGCTAGCAGGTGCGGGATATCCCTTTGGCCAGTGTCACTTATACACAACCTTCTTACAATAATTCCTTTCTCTTGCACATTCTCTTCCCTGCTCCACTGACATTCCACGTGCATTTAATGACCTTTTTACGCCATCTATCCTTCTCATTCTAGGTCTTCCTTTTATGCCTTATTCCAACTACTTCTGCACTCCACACTCTCTTTCCTATATATTCATTACTTATCCTTTCGGTGTATCCAAACTACCTCAGTACTCTTTGATCTAACCTATCCGACAACTTTCTTTCAACACCTGTTCTTTGCCTGACCTCCACATTCCTTACTCTATTGTAGATACAGCAATCAGACTTCTAAAACACCTCATCAATATTACATACTTCTTCTTTTCATCCTCTCTTACATTCCAAGTCTCTGCTCATACAATGTTGTCGGTACAGTCACGCCTTCATATATCCTTCTCTTTGCATTCATTTCTTAATACCTATTTCTCATCACACTTTTCAAACCACCTAGAGATATACTCGCTTCATTCACTCTATGACTTACCTCCGCATCCACTCTTCCATTCCTTACTACTTGCAATCCTTGATACTTGAAACTCTCAACTTCTTCAGGCAACTCTTCATTCACTCCTACCTTCAAGCTGCCAACATTTACACTCCTCGTGCATCTAATGACTTTACTTTTACCAGTATTCACCCGCCAACTTCCTTCTTTCACATACCCTAACAAACTCATCACCAAATGATTCAGATCATTCTCAGCACCAGCAACCAGTGCTCTGTCACCAACGATTAGGAATTGATTCAACTTTCACAACCTTCCACACTTACCCACTACTTTCAAGCTTCTGTCTAAAACTTTATTTAAAAAACTGCAGAAGAATAATTTCATTCAAACCTAGTATAAAGTCATTCACTACCACCAACCTGCAAAGCGATAGGGGAAGCGTAATCAGAAGAGTTGAAGCAGCCACAATGAACTCTCTCCTAGTTAAGACGGATTCTTCTCCAATTCCCGTCACGCGAATAAGGACTTTGGTCATCGTGTCCCCTACAAGGATGTTATAGCTTATCAATGCTGAAAGAAAATGCAAAGAACAGCTTTATACATTGTTTTAAACACTACCATTCCCTACACATTTCAAGATATATATATATATATATATATATATATATATATATATATATATATATATATATATATATATATATATATATATATATATATATATATATATATATATATATATATATATATATATATATATATATATATATATATATATATATATATATATATAGATATATATTGACGGGGACTCGAACCTAAGACACATAATTACTATGCCAAAGTTCTCTCAACTTCATCACTGAAGGTCTAAAGGCGAAACAATCCTTACAGCTTGACTGCTTTACTAGGAATGAACGCATTCTATCTGAATGCCTTTTTTTCATATTACAGCTTCTCCTAACCTCACTCGTGGCTTCGTTGATTATATGATTATTAATGCCTACATAGCTGA
>JAXCGZ010018985.1:80000-135000 GCA_037179515.1 Halocaridina rubra | reverse complement strand
GGAAACACACTCGCCCTGCAGCACTCTTTATAGCCAAAGACACATAGTAATTAACTTTATTTTTCCCCTAAAATGATTTACGCCGCGATCCCTATACAAGCAATGTTGCCTAGTAGAGCAACACTACCTGTTCTGCAACACTTCCATACATAATTAAACACAATGGCCCAGCAGAATGCCTTGGAAGGTGCATACACACAGAGATCAACTTTATGTTTACCCCTAGAATGATTCATGCCGCAAACCCTACACAAGCAATGTGCACTATTAGGGCAAAACGACCTGTTCTGCAGCACTTATATACATAATTAAACACACTTGCCCTGCAGAATGCCTTGAAATAAGCACACACACACACACATCAACCTTATTCTTTCTCCTAGAATGATTTACGCACGAAAGAGCCCAGGAAGTAAGGATGACAGAGCTGAAGGCTTTGGTAATAGCAGTCATACTAATCTTAATACTTAATAATAAAGAAATTCTACACTCCCAGAAGTAACGGTGCTCACATTACACAGATCATTATTGCTATCACGTTCTGTTCTTTTTCGGTTGTTCACATTTTATATACTTTACAGTTCATGTCACTTTCCTTTATGATCCTTTTTTCCTGGTGGTTTTTTTTTCCAAATGTTGTTTCATATGAATATAATCAACAGCAGAATTTCCTGAAAATGGGTATTTTGCTAAGATATATAATGACTCAAATTTACAGTAATATGAGTATAATCAACAGTAGACTTTCCTGAAAATGGGTATTTTACTCAGATATGTAAGAGGGACTCAAATCTACAGTAGTTTCAATGTAAAAAACATTTATTCATCTATAGTTAATGAAGTTTGAGTATTTATGTCATTAACAGATTTACTGCTGTGTCATAATGAAACCCCGTTCAAAAGGGGTTGGACACACGTTGAAGTTGGGGGACTACGACTGTGTACCTTTCCTTATACACCAAAATAGGTTCGAACCAGCGTTAGCTGCTTCCTGACTCACACACACTACCACTGAGCTACTGTAGCCCCTAAATATCCCTAGAGATAGCACGTAGCTTAAAAAATACAATCTTCTAACATTTAAACTATTCTTTTTCATAAAGTTCAAGATTGAATATTCAATGCATAGAGAATTTAAAGGGGTGTATTTACTCTAAATAATTTAATATGAAAGAATACATTTTTTAAGTATAAAAAAAAAATGATAAGATCTATCAAAACAGAGAAAAGCAATTAGAAAAAGGAAAAGAGCTTAACAGGAAAGAAGGAATGGGGAGAAAGACATGACAGAAATCAGCAAGTAATTCAGTTCCATCCATTACACTCCTTAATGTCGTAATCACAACTCTAAGTTGTCCCTCCCCTTTTAGCTCAGGCGCAGCGACCGAAGCCGTCATACCTCAAGGTTTCTTCCTTTCTCCCTTCCCAATATTTGACGGTCTTAAAAGTAAGACTTTTATTGGTTATTGCGCGGGTGTTACGCCTTTGATGAATGGGTTGGTTTATCCCCTCTACGGTTGAATGTACCAACTAACCTCCGAGAGTATATTTAGAATGGCTTTGGAGAAGGCTTAGACAATTATAACGTTAGGAGGCTCAGGGATAATATTATATGAGGAAGGGCTGCGATGGAGACAAAAAGACTCAGAAGGGAAACTAATATAAAGTAAAATATGGTTAACAAAGATGGACGAGGAGAAAAAAGGAAGATATAATAAAACGAGAGAGAGAGAGAGAGAGAGAGAGAGAGAGAGAGAGAGAGAGAGAGAGAGAGAGAGAGAGAGAGAGAGAGAGAGAGAGAGAGAGAGAGAGAGAGAGAGAGAGAGAGAGAGAGAGAGAGAGAGAGAGAGAGAGAGAGAGAGAGAGAGAGAGAGACAATTAAAATCACTCAACAATCAACCGGAAATACTGACGGTCAAGGGATCCTTAACACGACACTTGACAAGAACTTATGGGAGTAAAAGGAGCTGTAGACGATTAAGTGCCAATGGCCTGCTGTAAATGCAAGTCACCATAAAAGTACAAGTAGAAGAGGAAAGAAAAGATGGAGAAATATTGTTGGCCAAGGAGGAGAAAGGAGAGAGGAGTGGAATGAAAAGATGGAGAAACAAAATTGGCCAAGGAGGAGAAAAATGAGACCAATGGAAAGAAAGGATGGAGAAATAGTGTTGGCCAAGGAGAAGAAAGGTGAGAGGAATGGAAAGAAAGGATGGAGAAATAGTGTTGGTCAAGGAGGAGAAAGGAGAGAGGAGTGGAAAAATGGAAAAATAAAGTTGGCCAAGGAGGAGAAAGGAGAGGAATGGAAAGAAAGGATGGAGAAATGGTGTTGGCTAAGGAGAAGAAAGGAGAGAGCAGTGAAAAAATGGAAAACTAAAGTTGGCCAAGGAGGAGAAATTAAGAGAGGAGTAGAAGGAAAAGTTGGAGAAATAGTGTTGGCCAAGGAGGAGAGAGGAAAGAGGAATTTAAAGAAAAGATGGAGAAATAAAGTTGGCCAAGGAGGGTCGCCCAAGCATGATGGAATCTAATAGCTCCCTCCTCCTCCTCCTCTCCCACCTACCCCCACAACTATATCTCATTCCTCACTGCATATCTCATCATATCATCACAAAAACAAAACAAATATGACAACAACAACAACAATCCAAAAATTACAAATGGATACAATACATACAAGAGTTCATCAACAATAAGAAATTGTCCATGGCAAATATTGTGCCATATTTACAAAAACAGTTATATACTTTCAGGTACTGTAGTCAATATGTTCTAAAGTCAGTAACTGTATTTACAAAGTAATCATGATTACACCAAGATTGTTCTCATGTCTATAATTATTTTTAGAAATTAGTTAAACAATATTTGACTCACTTCAAATCTAATATTATAAACACTTATGGATTCATCACCTTAACTTCATTACAAGTGTTGTTAACATTTCCTTGACAGGGCTGTAAAATATAACAAATGTAAATTATTGTCATTTACAGTATTAATTACCATTAGAAATTTCTAAAAAAAATATCTGATTTACTTCAAATTTAACCTTACAAACTTAAAATTACTTCTTAAGTTCATGGAAAGTGTAGTTAATATTTCTTTACTGGGTTGTAGAACAAACCCAATGTAAATTCTGGCTGGTAACAGTGCTATAATTGATTCTATTCAACTTCATTACATGTGTTTTAATATTTCTTTTCCAGGATTGTAATGCATTACAATGTAAATGTTATTTTTACAAACTTTTATGTACATGAAAACCACCTGTACAGATATGCTCTCTCCTTTTATTACATAGACTAACCAAATCTTTTATTATGCATTAAATATTTATATGTTCTGTGCTGGAAAAAAGTGGTCTATCTATACTAACAATAAATATAGCAACCTTCCAGTGATATTCAACCTGTATATAAAATTTTGTTGCTAAATTAAGTAAATCACAGTAGTTTTTGCTTTGTTCGCTACCACGCGTCAAAGTAGTTGAAGACAGATGAAAAGGGTCAAAGTTATACTGTAATTTTTATTTTTGCTTTCTCTTATCTACTGTCATCTACTTGACAAATAATTAGTTACTAAACCAAGTAGTGTGTGGTAGTTCTAGAATTGGTCACTGTCACTAATCTAACCAAGTAGTTAATGAAGGGAGATGAAAAGTCAAAATTATAATGGTTCATTTTTGCTCTTTTTCATCTACTTTCATCTACCTTGCAGCACAGTAGTGTTCTACATAGAACCGTGATTCTGATAACTAATGCACTAACTAGCACACTAATGCCTGAGTAGTTGACACTAGTTTTCACTATTAGTTAATCACTGCAAAATAGATTAATCCTGTAGAATACTAATCATATATACTGGATTACCTCTACGTAAACCTAGATGGAATCAAAATGAAGTAGAAAGCTAAACACGAGTGCCAAGAATATAGCTAAACACGAGTGCCAAGAATTATATGCAGATTATTTATAAGGCAAATATATAAATAAAACTTATATATAACCTCCCTGTATGATTTCCAATCTATTTACGAAGCAATTGTGCCTTTAAGTTACAAATATGGATCATGAATAAATTTTTGATAATTTACATTGCAAATATAAATGTATTGGTCCTAGTGCGGTTATGGATTAGCTCTCACGGTCACATGTTACCAGTTTAACTGGAAATTAGGGGGGTCAGTGATTTCCTATATGTCTACCTGAATATTCAGCCATTGCCTAGAGATCACTGGGTCCACGTGACTGGAGAGGAGGCTTCGGTTCTGGCTATATGGTAGGCATATTGTCAGGCTCTATTGCTATTACTGTTCCTTGCCTCTGCCATTCATTACAAACCTTTCACCTTTATAAAATACATTTGTTCAATAATCTTTTAAGATGTGAATATTATTGAGATTAAAATAATTAAGGACAGTAATTCACAGTGAATAAAATGATTCCATCTACATTACGAAGATTAACAGTATCTAGCACTTCTAAAATAAACAGTAGCTATCTAGCACCTCTAAAATAAGCAGTAGATATCTAGGACTTCTAGGATATAAGTAGAAAAAACTTTTATTCTGAAGAGGAAACTTTGGTTGATAATAGTTATAATGAAATTGTGTTACTAATATAAAAAGAAAGTTTATTTCTACCTGAAGGAATGAAATGTAAATAAATAAAAATATAATTACACAAAACGAGGTAATTACAATAAAAATCAAGCTCAAACTACATAATCTGACAAACTATCTTTGTAATTAGCTAACAAGTAATAACCACAGTTTCCCCTTCCATGTAAACAAAAGATTAAAAAAAATTATAGATATCTACAAAAATGTAGGTCATGCTCCAAACCACCAAATGCTTAAACTAAGATTAATGTAATGTATTCAATAACCTCATACTAAATATGTAAATAATTCTGCATGATTTAACTGAGTACTTAGATAAGTAATTTAAGATTAAAACTAACCTGCCAAACGTAGGTATACCAACAAGATTCACAAAGCACAAGTCTTGCTACTCTCATAAGTAATGGTTTACTTATTTATCAATTTACGAACGGTGTAGAGTATCGCTCACTACTTCACACATAAGCAGTAAGTAAGGCTGGGAAAGATGGAATAAGTAGAGATTAATAAAAGAACCTTATATAGTATTATAAGGTGTCTCCTGATACCCTGATACTTTAACATCCAAATATTCTCAATGTTTACTCAAAATGCTGTGTTGCGTATGTCATAATAAAAAAAGATAAAATTTATTTACTGATTTTAGAAATACTGTACAGAATTTCTAGACTAAAATTGTTACTGACTAGTCCTTGCTATAGACAGTATATTACTGAAGAAATATTAGATCGCCCAAAGTTAAAAATACAGATTTGTAAGTTTTAAAAATTTAACTAGACGATATCATTTACTGACCAATCCTTGCCATAGACTGTATACAGTATAATAAGATACATATTTAAACTTCTAAAGTTAAGACACACAACATATAGATTCTATAAGTGATTAAAATACAACATTATATAGAAAATATAGTACACTATAATCAGATTTTATATACTGTACAGCATATCTATAATACTAATGAAAGCATACGCTCACATGAAATTTATCACAGATATGAAAATCACATGCAATGCAATCACCCATTATGAAAGGGAAATCTTTATCATATGATATTTACATATTTTAAGCTTATTTCTCCATGTGCCACCTTTATGACAGTAATGTTAACAACTAATATAATACTGCATACATTTATAAAGAAGTTGGAACAAGAGAGTAGGTTAAAAAACAAGGATTATAAAGTCCATGGTAATTATAAAGAGAACAAATTTTTTTTATTGCTCTAGGTGTCACAATTAATCCTATTCATATGAGGACAGACCTAGACATGATGGAACTTAGGGATTAGGGTTCGATCCCCTTCCTAAAATCCAGCAGCAGGATCAAACCACGTTAGCAAAAAATTACTAAAAATGATTAGCGCACCGATATACGTGAGGCTGTTAGCTGATGCACTGAATGTTATGCACACGGTATTAATAGAAACACATCTTTTACGCACTAACTACGGTAATGACGTGAACTAACCAATAACGGTGAAACAAAAACATGCACCTGTTTCTTAGTTAGTAGACATGACTGTTTGTACCATATTACTAATAGACAGGACTGTTTATCCATGGAAACTGAGATCTTTTCTACTTGGTTCGCACAAAGCACTCAAGACGCTTTTGTGAATATAACAAATCAACAGCATCGTTTTCAACTCATATCAATATTCTCTTTCATTTTGCACTAATAATTGAAAAAAAGTGTCAGAAGTTATACAAAATAAATGCCAAATTCATTTTACACTATAAAGTACTGTAATTTGTGGTAATTTCATGAAAATATTCACTGGAAAAGCAGAGGGACTGAGTAATACAAAACCAGTTCATAATAACAAGTAAAATATTATAATTATCAAACAGAGTTGCGATGACACATATAAACTAGGGAAGATTTCAGTTTTGTGTGGATGTTAACTGATACTAACACTGTATTTTAGACATATTGTAGTAATACTGTACTAACAATACCCACCTATGGATGATTTTGTACCTTCTTATTTAAATAAGCAACTTATCTTGTTAACACAATGAAACTATTAAATACCGTGTACAAAACAGCTGTTGTTTGCAGTTTTAGACGTTATTATTAATTCTCACTTCAATGAGGGTGGACACAGGTTGAAGCTGGGAAATTAAAGCTGGATGCCCTTCCTTAAACCCCACGATGGGTTCAAACACGGGTTTGTCATTTCCCGAGTTGAGTGCTCTTACCACTGCACCACATCGATTCCTTAAACTCTAACAACAGTCACTGCTATTAGTTTTGTCATATAATTTGCTCAGGTAAACAGTATCTCTAAGGTTTAAAATTTCTGTTGTAATGTACCAAAACTCTTCACGTCCTCATAATTATATATTAAATAACTGGAGTCATGTGATAATTACGTAATGGCAATAAATCATGCTAAAGGCCATTAACTCACGTAATTGCTACTCTAATTAAGAAACAATTACAGAGCAATGTACATGTAATGTATATATTGTATAGTGTACATACTCCATCGAATGACAGAGAGCATGCTGTATATAGCTGCTATATTGAAAAAGGTATAAAGTCTATTACCAATAAATATAGCTGCAATATTGAAAAAGGTATAAAGTCTATTGCCAATAAATTTTGCTAAAGTCATGATGTTGTAATTAATACAGTCTGGCACAATAATTATATAAATACAATATACTAAATGCTTGAGATTTTACCACTGTCTAACTTGTTTTAGAAATATGCAGATTATAACAGAGAAATTATATCAATGCACTGTATACAAAAATTTCATCCACTCAAGAAAAACAAAGAATAAAATATCAAACCCAAAGATTAATGTAACGTAAAAAAAAATAAGCAGCGTAGTAAAAGAAAGCATTAAATGACGATTCTATTTGTTGTGCTTTCTCTTATCACTGCAAAAATCATGAAATAATGACCAAATCTAGCTTGATACTAAGTAAGGTGTTCTCACTACAGTGGAGACTTCGTCGACAATGCCACAAGGGAAGGCCCCGATGGATCCATGTGAGTTTGTGACGTGTCCTTTGTTTTCAACCTTACATATTGCGATCATAGACAACATAAACTTTACAGATTTAATAGCAGTTATAGAGACATTATTTTCAAAATTGTAATGAAGAAATGACCAGTTGTTCCTAATCTTACAAAGTCCATTGGTTCCACAACTCCCCGCACAAGTCAGAATTTGTAATTAAAATTTACCTGACAAAGTTTAATTTACATAAATATAGTACATAATTGCCATCATTTTATTTTAGGACAAATGATCAGAATTTATACTTTTTCTTTATATTTTCCAACTGCGGATATTCAAAATCACAATATTAAAAATCATGTAAGAAAATGAAACAACTGTAAATGTCATTTCCTATGGCCAAGAAGGCTAAGCTAAAAGTCTGTTGCTCAAGTAAGAAGCAAGAACAGTGTATATCCTTTCTTATGGCCGAGAAGACAAAGCTGGAATACTGCTATTTTATCTTAAAGAGATAGTCTTATCCCCAAGGAGCTGAGAGGAGTGGTTGAGGTAAGTGTGGATCATGGTGATAGCGTGTTTCTCGGCTCGACCATCCCCTTACAAGGGGAAACGGGGCAATATATATAAATGTACTGTAATCAGAAAGCAAGTCGGAACACATAAGATACAATGCAAGGAGAGCAGAGAAAACCACACTAATTTCATATCATTCAAGTAAAATCCATACTCTTGAATATATTTGAAGTAACTCTTAATACAGAACAATTTTAATATTATGTAATGATGATACACAAATATAGGATAATGTTACTCAACGATTCTGACTGTTTTGATAAGGATGAAGACTTAAAAAAAGGGAAAAAAAAGTCTAAACTACGTTTCCTATGTGCTCCACAAACAGCAGAGTATAAGAATAAAATGCAGGTAAGTTTCCTGATATTGCAAGTTTTTCTGGACATCTTGCATGATGCATGAAAAATTTTGAATCTGCTTAACTTCCAACTTGACTAAAGAAGATCACAAACAGTTAATAAAAGGACTTTCAAATTTGTTGTTTCAGCTTGCCAAGGCATGTGGTATGGCTTGCATTCTATATTGGGTTTCTTTCATAAAAATATTTATTAAGACCAGGCAAATAAGAAAGAATTGGGAAGCAACATAAGGATACTGAAGATAGTACAAGCTTTAAAAAAGATTCAGTTGAAAACTGGGAAAAAACCTGAATAGTTTCCAAGTGAATTTAGCAATAACCCACATTTATTGCAAATTACAATTTCTACGGAAATGCAACTCTTCACAAACAGAGCGTAAAAGCATGTCCACTGCTACACAGTAATATTGAGCGAGACATCAACGACATAGTTTAATAGTGCCGGAACCATTATCTCAACTAATATCAAATGCAATATAGCCTTATATATATAAAGATTACAAGCACAAATTAGGATCTTAGAGTAGTTTTATTACTACATTGTACGTCCTTCAAACTAACTTTATTTTTAATCATTCTCTGAACAGCTTCGTCGGTACCACACCTCTCACCGCAACAGCACCGATGCCCGGATGCTACATGCGTATTTTTGCTGGAAGTCCTGCAGATAAATCTGTTGCAGAAAATGTGAGAATTGGAGATCCTCTGACTATGGTCATTACTCTAGATGACCAAGAGATATATGGCATGAAGGTCACGGACTGCCTAGTTCGAGACGGTTTGGGATGGGGTGAGCAGATGCTCATCAATCCCGAAGGGTTAGTATTACCTAAATGGGTTTGGTACTGACTATATCTGAAGAACTTCCTCAGTTATCAGAATTGAGAGAACCAATAAGGCTCTTGCCCATTGGTAACAGGACTGCCATGAACAACATTTTTGGAGCATAACCTCTTTAAAACATTGGAAATGTATAAATACAGCTGATATTTTTCTCTCAAAACCCGCAAAACTTATCTAAATTCATATTTCTCCATTAGTTGTCCGGTGGATTATGAAATTCTGGGATTGTTCGAATATTCCACGTCAAAAACGACAGCTGCCGTCAGATTCCAGGCTCACAAGTTCCCTTACACCTCATCTGTTTATTACCAGTGCAACGTGAAGCTGTGCATCAAAAATGCTGGTGGATGTGACGATGTGGTAAGTAACTGAATGAATCTATTTAAAATAAATTGTGCTGCTTGTCGGCTGTTTTATGTCACCATTAATCCCCATTCAAATGGGGATGCACACAGACAGGTATAATGCACATTCAAAATTGGAGACAGTATCATAGTTGATATACAAATACTCCAACATAATCATTGAATCCATTATAAAATATGTACCTTATGAACAAGACAAAAAAAATCCCAATTCATGACAGAATATACTACAAACAATCCTTATCAGCTGATGCTAATGAAATTAAATTTTGGCAGCCACCAAAGTGCGTAGAAGGCCAGAACATTCTCCGCCGTCGCAGAAGAGATGTGAACGAAATTGATGGCAACGGAGATCTGAACGAAATTGAGCCAGAAGTGGATGAGGACCTGACCATTGAAGTTTTCACTGGCTTGTATGTCAACGAAGATGAAGAAGTAAGTCGCCTTAATATAATTTATACTGAGTTAACGTATGTGAGATTTTTCCAGACTCATTTTCAATATAAGATCACATAACATACATCATACTAACAATACTGTATAAGATTTTTCAGACTTATGTACAAAACACTTATAGTTCAATATATCCACACAGAATACCTTATATAAGATTTTCCAGACTCATTTACAATATAAGACCACATAATGTACCTCACATTAACAATACTGTATAAGATTTTGCAGACTTAAGTACAAAATAATCTATAGTAATCACAGAGGACTTCACAGGAGCAAAACCTTTCACATCTTCAAGGATGCAATTTATCCTTAGTAATCATCGCCATAGCTACGGCTTGACCCCAATGAGCAGCCAATAATGGTAACAGTTTCTCCTTTTTCAGACTGTGTTACTATTTCTACTTTAACTTCAATGGTGATAGCTTTCCTTTTCTTCAAAGCATTGCAATTAGAAAACTTTCCTATATGCTTGAGAGACATAGTACAGGTCAATAAGTACCACAAACATGAGCGAAACAAACCAAAGAGCAAATGAGTACAAGAACAATATGGCGTATGAGCGGGAACTGGACGAAGCTTCTTATTCTTATTCTTTTGCCACGCTCAGCAAACTGTTCTACATAAGATCGTATTTACGACCATGTATTTGGTAAATTAGTAAATAAATTCAAACTAGGTCCTTCACATAACTAAATACGTAAACTAATAAATATATTAAAAAATTAACTTGATACCAACAATGCCGCATGACTATGTATTCGTCTGCCACACTCAACAAAGTGTTCTGCATGAAGATTGTATTTATGACTATGTACTTGGTAATTTTGTACAGAAATTCAATGAAGGTCGTTCATATACCCAAATAAATTAATATAACCATTAACTTGATATATACGTACACAACAATGCTGCATGACATCATATTTGTCCGCCATGTTCAACAAACTGTTCAGCGTGAGAAGTTCATACTGTATTTACAACACAAATTACGTAGGTTGAAAAAATGATTTATTAATAATTTAAGGGAACTGCATTGAAACAAAGAAACATCGAACGTCAGTGATTTTGTAAACCAAGGACCCCCTGTGATAAGATTTTTCATATATATACAATATTATAAAAGCTCATTATGTATCATAATAACAGCATTTGCAAAAATAAGTACAACAAAAATTACACCAAAAAATAATTTGTAAATTTAACTAAGGACTGGATTTACTTATTTTTTATGTCTTATTTGTCACTATTATCCCCATTTAGGGGTGAGAACATATGGACTGAACTGAGGATTTAGGACTGGATGCCCTTTCTATTGGCCCGCTGCGAGCTCAAATGCCAAGATGTCACCTCCAAAGTAGAGCATATTACATCTATGCTACGGCAGTCCCAGCTATGCACTTTATTAATTATCTTTATTTTCTACAGATTCCAGAGACCGAAGGTGCTTCAGAGATCCTGACTCCAATACGCGAAGAGATCACTGAAGACCCAGACACATTCTGTCTCTCACCCAAAACGTTTGCCATTGGCATAGCTATTGCCGGTCTTATCCTCATGATAGCGGTGATTGCAGCAATCTTAATCCTCATCTCCCGCCGGCGCAGGAGAAAGGAGGATTCGACCACTGGCTCTTCTATATACTCCGGACCATACACCAATACGGCCTACAGTCACTCTTCATAAAAAAGTATTTACAGGAAAAATATTCTGTGCTATAAATATTAGTGGAAGAAGTTGGCCCATCAGCTTACAGTCATTCCTCTTAAAGGAAAAATATATACAGGAAAACCATTTGCGCTATAAATATCAGTACAAGAAGTTGGTCCATCAGCAATGTGTACTCAGTCTAAAAGAATCTGATTCTGAAAAAAATTCAACAAAACAGGCCATTATGGGCATATCAGTAACTTTGTAACAAGTCTAGGCACACAATATGCTGGGTTTACAGTAATTCAAAGCATTCATTAGATTAATACTGTACAATATATGAAGAAAAACAAGAAAAATCTAAATTTATACTTGCAATCACAATGTACCACCTTTGAGCATGATCTATAACAACACACAATGAGATGGACAGTACACTGAATCAATCCCTTGTTTCTCGTATTGTATATCACTATCAGTCACCAATACGAGGTGGACATATACAGATTGCAGCTGCGGATTAAGGAGAGATGCCCTTCCTAATGCTTCACGGTGAGGTCGATCACGAATCTGTCAACTCCTGAGTCGAGTACGTTGACCTCTCGGCTACTGTAGTCCCCCGAATTACTCCTTCATTTAACATTTTGTAACTGCCTAGTAAACACAGTGTCAGCATAGTCACACATATCCTTATACCAACATCATTTATAATTATCAATGATCAGTTAACCATGCAATAGGTGCCATACACAATTTCTATATTGTAGTATGTCTTGAATTTACTAAAGAAATATCTTTTGGACTGATTAATGTCCAAGCTCTTTAAGTAAGGGTCAATATATTTTAACAATGGTATACCACAATTGGTCAAGCTATCAAGTGTTTAGATTTTATGTGTCATCATTGATCCCCATTATAAAGGTGGACACAGACAGAGTGCGGCTAGGAAATTAGGGCTAGATCAATATGAAAAATTACATTTTCATGTCTTTATGAAGACTTTTTCCAGAGGTGGTGAATGTGTAAAATCTGTAAAAACAAATATCATATTAATCAATATGAAATAGGGCTCTAGATATATCGACACTACATAGTTAAAATATAAAGTTTCTTTTGAATTACTGAATATCTGGCCTACGGAATAAGCCTACATCAAAGCGCAACTACTTAAAGAGGTCCAACAGAAAAATATACACACAAGGACTGAGTATATATGAACAAAAGTAATATAAGGAAAGTTAATGGAACCGGAAAAAAGTATGAAATGCGGAACATATCCAGTGAAGTGAGGGCTAACATAGATGGCAGAATTATACGAAAACTTAATGCCATATTTCAGTCTTTTATGTTGATAACTGATTCGCAAAAACAAACGAAACTGCGTATAAATATAAATGGTGCTCCAGAGGAAAAGAAAATACTCTCTTTGCAATAAAAAATACAAAATCTTTAAGCAACTCAATAACTGAGAGAAAAAAAAAAGACTGAAGCTTATATTAATTGCGCATTATCCAATGAATCCACTAACACATGTAATTTATTCTGCTTGTGTTCTTTTTCTTTTTTTTTTTGCAATACTCCAAATTAACAGAGGTGAGAATGTTTAGACCTCCAAACTCACTAACTGGTTGTGAAAAAAAAAAATGTGCAAAGAAGATGAGGGGACATTACACAAAAAACAGAGCATACGGGAAGTCAAATAAAAAAAAAAAGAACTACCAGTGGTAGTGACTGGGGCTGGTAATATACTGTCTGAAGGTTTGATCCATGCCCAGGGTTAGATTGGCTTTCACTAACTCATGTTGTTACTGATTAAATTGCCCTGGAGATCATTGGGTCCATGTGATTGGAAAGGGGGCTTGAGCCCCAGCTATAGGGTAGGTAAGTAGTCGGGTTCTGTGCTATTACTGTCCCTTACCTCTGCCTTTCATTAGTCACTGGTAATTATTTTCATAATTTGACTCCTGGCTGCTCAGTGTGCATCTCCCATCTCTTCTTGTGCTTGAAAATCTGTCCGCAAGCAAAGTGCAATTTTTTTTTTTTTTTTTTGTTGCTTGTTAGGAAGTATAAGGTTAGGCATCCTGCGGCAGAAGCGACTTAAAAAAGGGTGAGATATCTGCAGGTAGTTTACAGTAGTTACTTCACCGGCAAATATCACCCTAACTTAGAATAAGTATGTCTTTGTGCACATAAGGACCATCTCAAAGCTAATTACCGTATGGATAATAATTTTTGAAAAACTGTAATGTGTCGCTATTAATTCCTGTTATGGGGTGGACACAGACTGATTGGAATTGAGGAATTAAGGCTGGATGCCATTCCTAATGACCCCCCAATGTGGGCTAGAATGAAAAGCCTGTCAGCTCTTTAGTAGAGTATATCAAAAGTTATTGTCTTTACTAAAATGCTTTGACCTACACTCTACATCAGTTGAAAAAGAGGGATGTGGGAATTATGAAGTCATGGAATAGATCTGATAATTGTGAAATACACAAAGATTGGTTAAAACGTTCAAAGACTAAGCCTAATCATTTCATATTATACTTGGATTGGTTAAAAGGTTCAAAGACTAGCCCTAATAACTTCACAATATACATTACCAGGTTGAAAAGTTCCAAGACTAGGCCTACTAAGTAGAATATACTTTAGTTAAAAAGTTGAGCATATGTTAGATGTAAAAATAAACATACGTCTAGAATACAAAATTATTCATTGAAAAATCTTAATGATTCAACTAATATAAAATAAATATGAAATTAGGTCTATTTTAAAAAGAAAATCTAAACTAAGGCTGAATGCCCTTCAAATGTCCCATGGTGGGATCAAACCCACATCAGTCATTTCTAAAGTTTTGCACTCTACCATCGAGCTACAGCGGCCATGAATAACAAATAAAAATTAACTGTTTATAATATCCACATCCTCACTATAGTGTAGCTATAGTTTTAGTGCCATAAGCCTCAGAGCTTACAGAAAATTTAAAACAGCAAAAAGCGGAATTCAATCTTCACACAAGTTCCGTCTATTTTGACCAGGACGCCTACATGATAATATGTACAAAACTCGAATTAAAATTATACACTTTTATATATATGACACAAATATGCTGTTTATAACATTTATAATTTTCTTTCTGTTACATATCAGTTACAAGTATGCAGTAAAATTAAATTTCATGGATTAGATGCTTCCGTAAACAATAGTCGAATGTGCTAATACATTCATCTCAAAACTGGTACTTAGAATATGATAATTGTCAGGTTTCTCAACAACGATACTGTGTTAGTATAAAGTAGGCTTAAGATTTGAGTTTTTCACACGAACAATGCATAAAAATATGATTTAATCATTCACCAAGGCTACTGACAGAATTGACTGACAGCCTGTTTTCAAGAAAGGTCCAACCAATTAGCTTCTATAGTTTCATTAACAATATGTTTGCTTTTTTATACCTAAATATGACATTACAGATAAAATTATTGCCAACTTGTTTCCTGGGGATTCTTCAAAAGCAAGAACCAGAAAGTTCAATAACCAGATCTTATGATACAGGTGAGCTGTGATTTTATTTGTAATTTCATAGACAATTTAATTTATGTTAAGCGACAGCCCACAGGCAGCTATTAGTTAATAAGCTTTTATATTTCTGTATGTTTTTATTTAACACAGAACACGGACTGGCATATTCAGACAATGGTTTACGTATGCATTGCAAATGATAACAGCTATTAGTTAACAGACTCTTGCATATAATGTATTGGTTAAATAGACTGTTGCCTATACTTTATTGGTTAAACAGACTTTTGCATACAATGTATTGGCTAAACAGACTTTTACCAATAATGTACTGGTTAACAGACTTTTGCATACAAAGAATTAGTTACACAGATTTTTGCATACAATGATTTTGGTTGAACAGACTTTGGCATACAAATCATTGGTTAAGCAGATTTTTGCATACAATTGACTGGTTAATATACAGTACACGTTGTCTCACATATACAACACTTAACATATATCACAGACATTGCACTAATAATCTCTCTGGCACTATGCCCTAAATAATGAATACTGTACCTTAGTAAATATAATAACTGCCTTCATAACGAACAGCTT
Source organism: Halocaridina rubra (assembly GCA_037179515.1). Lineage (NCBI taxonomy): Eukaryota > Metazoa > Arthropoda > Malacostraca > Decapoda > Atyidae > Halocaridina > Halocaridina rubra. Next base: position 119,044 of record JAXCGZ010018985.1, on the reverse strand, counting down.
TTTTAAATGCATACCTAAATCTATGTCTGGTAAAAATAGCTAAATAAACAGTATTCAACCGTGTGAATAATTGCCAAATATATCATGAATACGATGTGTTAACAATTAACCATTCTTATTATAATTAGTGTTGTATGTTAGTGACTGTATAGCTTACTCCCATCAGTATTGATGATTAATTATTGCTTTTCTTATTATATATTATAAAAACAATTGTACGTTGTGTATTTCTGGTTTTTATAGCTTTACTTAGCAACTTTGGCATAAGTTTGCCATTGCGCAATCCTATTTCTTGGACTGTGTAAAGATGAGTAACCTCTGAACATAATCCCATACACTGTTAGGTTAGGAAAGGTTGAGTTAATGCACAACCAAACCAAACCAATCCTAGCCTAATCTAATAATTTACGAGCTTATTTATATTCTGAGGGTTATTCATTTTAACATAATCCAATTTTTTTTAAACAACTGTATGTTGTTTTCTTTTTATCCTCGGTCCAATGTCGGTGCTACAGCTTTCTACATTGCTATTTTTTAATTTTCTACAATTTTTTTTAAGATTAGTGTTTAATCTACAATACTATGATATGGGAGGTACTTTTTTAAAATGGAAAGAAGTGTATTAGTTAATTCCTTCGCTTATTTGAGACTACTCTTGGGATTTGACCAAACATATAATTACATGGAAATGATTATCTACGTCTCTATTTCTAATAACATAAGTTAAATTTTTTTTTAAATATATAAGATGAAGCATAAATGCATCAGGAACTACTATTAAAAAGAATACTTATAATAAATCCAAATAAATGAAAATAAATGGCTATAAAATCATAATTTTTTACCATAAAAAATTTAAATTTATGACTTTAATACTCTGGTTCATAAAGATAGCTTTGTAGAAAACTATGGAGTTGTTTATAAACAAATATAAAATGATTGAGCGATAGTAAGAGGTAGTTCTTGCAACTTATATATAACAACAGACACACACATATACATATATTCTAAAAGTAGTCTGCAAATAATTCTAATTATCTTCCGAAGGAAGATTAAAACAATGAGGGTTGGTGATGGTGTTCTATATTTTTTATAAATCTTTTATTATTATTCTGAAGGGGTCACCAGAATAAAATCTCTTGAGTTTATTAGAAATTTTGTTTTATTTCCATTTGAACCTTGTTACGGACACACATCTGCAGACCTTGTGAATAAGATTTTCATTTACAAACCTGTGAGCCCATCCCAAACTACTGTAATCATATTGTTATTTGTTAATTTTGGTGTCACTGTTTATTCCTATTATGGGGATAGACAGACAGGTTGGTGCTGGGGACTTGAGACTAGATGCCCTTCACGGCACTCCATGGCATGCTCAATCGCAGGTCTGTCACATCCTGAGTCGAACGCTCTGGTCACTGAGCTACCGTTGTTCCCACCCCAGACCAACATAATATCATTTGAGATCTTAAAAGGGCATATCCCAACCCCTATTAGCAACAACTTGAAGTTAAACTTATAATAAATGAACCAAAATATAAAGCATTAAATGGTATTGACATCTGAATAACTTTATAGACTTATTGCATTACAAAATTTTTGTAACAACTGTATTCTTTCACACCTCCAACAAGTGATATTAAAATTAAAAGCACTGAGAAACAAATCTTAATTTTAGCCTCTGGTTAGTACAGTGGTAACGAGCTGGCTTCGCATTCACGAGGTCAGCAGATCGGTTCCCATCCAAAACCGAGAGTTTAAGCTGTTTACAGGGAGGTTACTGCCGTGGCTGGGCAACACAGTGGAGGGTTGGGGCAGGCCCCGGCTGACGTTGTGAGGAGCTTCTTAGATGGATATCGGAACTGAAACCCGGCAACCTTTAAACGGCCAAATGGCACTGTAGTAACTTCAAAAAAATTCTGTATTATATGTCATAACTACCATACCCTTAAAGGTACAAGGATGCAGGGCAACTGCCCCTAGGACCATTGTCCCTTAGGACGATTGCCCTTTAGGACAGCTGTCCCAAAATAAATACCCCTAAGCTTACCTAACCGAGCCTAAGCTTACCTATCCAAGGTTAAAACAACTTCGTATGAAACTTCTTTCCATTGTTATTTATGATAGACAGTAATTCAATTTAATATTAAGAAGGAGAAATTATCCGCTTCTGCATTGTGTTAGGGACTATTATCCAAGGGGCAATTATCTGCACCCTAAGGTACAGATATTCACAAAATGACACTTACCAGGGATCAATATTAATCCAATCGGCCAATAACGTCATAGAGTCTTAACATCCAAAAATAGCTGAATTTTATTTAAATTTCACTATTCTCTTTCCCCTAAGACACATAAATTGTCTTTTTTTGGGTAAAATCCATGAATATTAAAGGACACACGAACGCAATTTTCCTCACGTGAACACTGATCTTCAACAGCCACGTAGATTGTTGTCAAAGTATACAGGGTCACGAGGAGGAACACCCGCAGTACAAGCCTCGTAATGGCTCTGGGTATTACTTAATAAACGTCAGATTTATCTAATTGTGCTATCGAGAAAGAGCCCTATGTTCTTAACACCCTTTTTTACGATTCTTTTTAATCCTTTTACATTAATCATATCTATTCTTGAAATAGAATACTTCCTCCATGTTCCCCTGCGTGTCGTAAAAGTCGACTAAATGGGGCAGAGCGAGGGGACTGGGAATCCCTTCCTCTGTATTTTCTTCCCGCAATGAGTCAAGGTATTTTACTTTGACTCAGCCACCCCCCTTATAAGGGGGATTATGGCTCATGTATATAGATAAAGAGATTCTTGAGATTATAAATGCATTAAGAGAATTCCAAGTATCAAGTATTTTCATATTAAAAGTGTACTTCCTTATTTACATACACCAAAGAAGCGTTTAAAAAAAAAAAATTTGTGACCATCAGGGGACTCGTACTCGAGTCGCAAGGCAGAGAATCATGCCACCATACCGACTGGACCACTGGAACCGACAAAAGTCGGAATTTCATGACCCAACTAGATCAGGTAAGTATATATATATATATATATATATATATATATATATATATATATATATATATATATATATATATATATATATATATATATATATATATATATATATATATATATATATATATATATATATATATATATATATATATATATATATATATATGGTGCTGGTGACCCTAAAACAGATCCCTGTGGAACTCCACTGCAAACTTTCTCGAATCAGACAAAGTAAGCCTTAATCTGGCTCTCTGATCCCTTTCTTCTGTATCTAACTCCCTTAGAAAGTCTAAAAATATGCCACGTGCCCAGCCATCTCTATCCTGTAAGATAAGGTTTGGTTCATTATAGAAATGGAACTAACTGGAGCCATGTTCTCTGACACATAAAAAGAAGAAAACTCCAAATGAAAACAAATGTGTACGTGAGAATTTATCATAAAGTTGATATACTAATACTTTTTACCCAACATTAACAATCATATATGCCATTCTATGAAAACAAAAACAAAGATATTTACATTTTGCATACTGTCTTTAAAATATATATCTTCATCTCTGCACAATTAGTTATGTCGTAAGAACATAGTTAAATTGAAAATTAATCAATCTGATTTAATATTATCTAATAACAACTTTTCTTGATCACGCCACAGTGCAAATTAAATGTGGATCATATTATTCAAGCAAAGAATACTCTGCTTTCTGATATACTTCGGTCTTCTTTGGAATTACAATTTGTAGAAGACAATATTGCTCATTTCACACTTATATTGATGGTTCAAATCCACTATCGCTAATATAGCTTCCGTAGGATCATCTATTTTATTCTTTGCTTACAATATCACTCTTATATATTATCCCAGTAATGGCAATGAGCTGCTTGCAGTCTAGAAAGCTCTACAATGAATCGTTGCCTCTCGTCCAGCTCCATCAGTTGTTTATCATGTAAATACTTAGCAACCTTGCAATCACTCCGATCATCAAGACCACAATATAATTCGCTGGTGTATTGCTTACAGGAATCAGTTTTTCCTTGGGATCTTAATTGTGGCATTGTATTTCTGTGGTTCTATGCCCATTGCAGAATTTCCAGGAATGAAGAAACGATTGCTCAGGAGGCCTTGTCTCTTCTCCCTGTTTCTCCAACGGTAAGTGATGTATTGGGTGTTCTGAAGAAAGAGTTCTTTCATATTTGTCTGAATAGTGGTATGTTGATCATCATCATGTATTTTTACTCAGTTGCAAACTTTGATGATGATGATGATGATTCGGTTCTACGTCACGAACTCCCTTTTGTACTAAGGGCTAGGACGGTCGCCTTCTTGCGAAGGACTTGTTTTGTAAATGTAATCGTTACCCTTAGTGTATGCCCTTACTAAGGCGTAATCATGAGCTGAGCTCCGGAATTGAAGATAAGAAGTTGCTATTCAGCATATATTACCTGGGACACTGCTTCTTGTGTCTTCATATGCATTGTTTACGTGATCCAACTTGTAGTAATTTTGATGTCCCAGAGACAGATGACCAGTTCGTCTTTCACCACTGTCATCGTTATTTCGGAAATCGGTGCATGCTCCTCGTAGGAATTCGCAACTTTTTCATATGTTGCTCCTCTAATATGGTCAAATGAGTTCTCCAGCAGCGGTATAAAATTGCTTCTACTGTAATAAAATTTGTTGCGAAGTCAGGTGGAGATTTTGATGTATAATATTTTACAGGTTTCTTGTCCATGGACAGTGTCCTCAGTAGTATTTCCTCCACTAAGTTACTTTCCTTTGAATAGTTTAGGCCGTTGGGACTATCAGCTGACCGAGATCTTAGGCCGTTGGGACTATCAGCTGACCGAGATCTGGTGTCCTGCAGGGCGTGAATATATCAGAAGAAGAAGATTTACTTGTTAGCAGGTATATGTGCTTATTACTGTAAAAATATACTAATTAACTGTTTTTAGGGATATTGTCATATACCCTAAAGTTGGTATAAGATATAAAGAGCTATTACACTATCAATATTTGTCAGTATTTATAAAATTAATGCTGAAATAGAGGTGAAAAGTTACTTCATATATACATTTTTTTCTTGAAGTTTATCCAAAATTTCATTTTCACAATTTGAGTGATTAGTTACCCCAAAAATATTATATACATTATTTATTCTATAACAGGAATACGTCATAAAGAACATTAAAAATAAACCGAAATTCATCGAAACCACAAAAATAAAACGAAAATAAGGAAAAAATATAGTGTTTGCATTTCTGATCTCGCGTCCATAGAAACCAATACAAATATTGTGTAGCCAAAAAAAAAAAAAAAGTATAAGATGTATACCTTGCATGGAATTTTCCTTTTTCCTATATTTTATGGTTTTTGATGGAAAAATATGTATAATTTTGTATTATAAATGGTTTTATTTACGTATTGGGAGAGAGGGGTCGCCCTCTCACAATATTATCATGGTATATATATATATATATATATATATATATATATATATATATATATATATATATATATATATATATATATATATATATATATATATATATATATATATCCCTGAGGAAGGGGGCTATAAGGCTTCCTCCTTGTTCCCCTGTGTGTCGTAAGAGTCGACTAAACGGGGCAGAGCGAGGGAACCGAGAAACCCCTCCTCTGTATTTTCTCGACCCAGAGTCAGAGTATTATGCCTTGACTCTATCACTCCTCTTGTTAGGGGAAAAATGGCTTTTATATATATAATATTGGATTAAAAAGAAGAAAATGAAGAAAGATTAATGCTAGCTTGTTGTATGCAATTGAAAGTGAAGAATAAGTCATTAAAAGAATGGAAATGTTTGAAATTTAAAATTTATGTTCATATGAAAGGGATAAAATGCTTAGTCATAACTACTTGATGTTTAAATTTCTATGTTAAAGTTATAGAAATTTAAGCTTCCATTAATGTGGGGGCTGCGGTTATGCTTGGGTGAGATTGCTAGACTCAGGAAGTGACAGAACTGTGTTGGCACCTACCATAGGGCATTAGAAAGGGCACCCAGCCTTTATTCCCATGCTACAACTTGTCTGTACTTATCCAGTTGTGCTTACAGGAAAGAGCCCTGTGCCCCTACATCCTTGTCACCTGCTTGGTTCCATTTTTGTACTCGGTGATACTTATAATTTTTTTTCCATAAAGTATGAATGCAGTTAGCATTAACTTCTTATTCGCTCTGCATATTCCAGTGATCAGTCCTAATTGATTAGGGACCAAGAGTGACACAAAATGGTTGTTGGAGATGTGAATGTTCTTAAACAACATTTCACTTTATAATTAAGTGATAAGATTCAGGTATCGTTATCATTCATGGTTCGACGCTTGCTGGACCCCTTATCTATTTAACCTTGGATGCTAGAAGCCACTAATTTTAACTAATATCATATCTACATCAATGGTATTTTTAATTTAACTTTTGTTTGATTTATATATGTATTTAATATGATTATCAAATCTTCCTTGTAAATGAATACAGTACAATTGGTGTAATGTTCACACTCTGGAGCTCCAGTATAAAAGACAACTGTTCATCATAGTGAACTATTGATGTTGTAAATTCACTGTATTATGTCATTACTTGTCCCCTCTCTACTGAGGGTTGACACAAATATGGTATTCAAAAGATTTATTTAAGACATCTCTAAGACTAATGAAGTTATCAGCCTATACAGATACTTTCAAGGAAATTAGTATCTCTTACATCCACTTAAATAACTACGTTATCTGATAAAGTACATCACTTTTGTTTGTTTACTAGATCTTATTATTTCTAGCGGATCTGTACGCCTGGAGGGAGATACAGAGTAAGGTCAGAAATTGGATATTTATAAGAAGACAATACCTAAGGTAGAGTATATAGGATGTAAAAGATGGTTTTAGATAGTATTTTATATTTTTTTTCTTCTAGCATTGATATTTATAGTTTTATTTATAAATATCTCAAATTGGTGAACTGCGGTAGCACAGTGCTTAGAGTACTCAACTTGGTAAGGACCAGACTCGTGATCAACCCACCAGGGGGGTTGAGGATGGGTATCTAGTGCTAAATCCCCCAGCTCCAACCTGTTTGTGACCATCCCCCCCTTTTTTGCTTTATGTGTTGCTATTAGTCCCCATTTGGGAGTGGACACAAACGGGTTGAAGTTGGGGATTTAGGGTGGATGCTCTCTGTGTCCACCCCGATAATTGTGATTGATAGTTGCACCTAAAATGGCAAGCAAAAGATATATATTTCTCAAAATATTTACAGTAATTTGTATTAAAAAAAATGCTATTCTATACAGCATATCGTTTAAATACCATGTATTGCATGAAACACAAAAGCAGATAAGAATTGAATATTACTGCAAAAAGAGTCAGTGATATTGGTATTTTCCGGATGCTGGTTTGAGAAGCAATTACAATACAGACTCTCCCTTACGAACGAGTTAGGTTCCAGAAGTCAGTTCAAAAGTAGAATTGTTCATAAGTTCTATTTCGATAAAAAAAGAAAGTACTGTACAGTACATACATATGCAGTACAGTATAGTATAGGCTGAAGACACTGAATTTTAATACAATAATAATAATGTAATAATACGGTACCCAGTACAGTAATACATACATTAATACATGGGTAGATAACGGTTAGGTTTTTGCTCATATCTGCGAATGTTTGTAACTCAGTTGTTTGTAAGTAGGGGAGAGTCTTTATTAATAAGTATGGCCATACTAGGCTTAATATGCATTATGTGCCATAATTACTCCCCATTCGAATGGGGGTGACACAAACATGTTTGAGCTTGGGTATTAAAGCTGAATGCCCTTCTTAATACCTGCGGTGGGTTCGAACTTGCTTTAGTCGCTTCCTGACCTACACACTCTACCACTGAGCTGCCGTGGCCCCATCATGCTAAGCTTAATATGTTATTATTTAAATATTTGATTTTTTGCCATTTTCTGAGTCATGATTATTCCTGAATTCGAATGGGGTAGACAGAGCCAGGTTGGAGCTGGAGGGATTCATGATGAATGCTTTTCATAAAGCCCTGCTGTGGAATAGAACTGCATTGGTCAGGCTCGCCTCTTCCCGACTCGCAAGCTCCACCGCTGGAATACTGCGGCCCCCAGTACAGTATTTGAATATTTTATTAATAATTTAAAGAAAGGAAATTAATCTAAAGATTACTATTACCGATGCTTATACCAAGTGCTGTTCTGTTTAATATCTCCACTTGTACATCATGTTTGTCATGCTATAAGTAATAGTATTTAATGGTCATGTGTTTATTCTGCACTAACAAGCTCTTTACCTAACAAATATTACCCATAGATACAAATAGGATTTTGTAGAGAAATTATGATATTCAGTAACTTTACATATTAGCACACAAAAAATTAGAAGAGAGACATTATGAGATTAAAATAGGTTATGAACGCATACCGGTTGGAAAAAAAGGTTAATTAAAATTGCAGTTTGAAGAAAAAGTCTGACTGTAAAGTCATATATAAGGGTAAATTTAGAGAATCATAAGAAGACTAGGAAACTGAAAGAATTTAAATCCACAGAAAACTTGTTAGTGAAGGAGGGTTGTAAGTACCTAAAAATTACAAATTAAAACTTTAGATAGTGACGTGATACTTTCTCACCAATAGAATTGTACAGAGTTGGAAAATCATAGCTGTGAAAAATGGCAAATCAATAAACAGGAAGAAAAGAATTCTTGGAAAGTTTACATGGATTTTGCAAGCAACATGCTTAGATAATTATAAGGGATGTGTGTTCTGAATATTTAACTTGTTGATGAATACAGTATATAAAAGCTAAGGTAGAGAATCATAGGGAAGGGGGAAGTTTAATAACTTTGAAAAGGAATCGTGGAAGAGTGCTATAGCTCAGCGGTTAGAGCGCTTGACTCAGGAGGTCACAAACCTGTGTTTGAGCCCACCGTGGGTCATTAGGGACTACATCCAGCCTTAATTCCCCAACTCCAGCCTTTATCCACTACCATCCAATGGGGATTAATAGTGACATAAAATAGACCGCACACCTTGTAATATGAAAAAGTTATAAGAAACCTGATTTTGCCTTTGATGTATATGCAATATAAGGGGATTTTGATTTATGTGTCACTATTGGCCCCTAGTTGGGGTGGACACAGATTGGTTGAAGATGGTGTATTAAGGTTGTATGCCCTTCCTATCACTCCGGCATGGGCTTGAACGCAACTCTATCACCTCCCGAGTCGAGTTTTCTACCAGTTATGCTATAGCAGTCTCCAAGTCAGTGTAATGGGATATTCACCACTATAGAACTGGTGATGGTGATGAATTCAGTACAGAAACGGAGTGATGGTGATGAATTCAGTACAGAAACGGAATTGAGAGATTCATGACCATGAAGGCTGTATGCCCTTCCATATGCCCCATGGTGGGTTCTAGCACTGTGTTTGTCACTCTTACTGCAGTCCTCCAATGATTAATGATTCTCCAGCTCCCCATTGTACTTGAGAACATTACTGGTATTGTAAGAGAGTGAAGGCAAAGCTACCAATACCTCAGAAGTTGCAAGTACCTGTTACTGAAAATGAGGGACTGAGGTAGCACAGTGGTTGGAGCACTTGACCCAGTAAAATGTTAAATAGATTTTGCAAAGGAAAGGTATGCGTATGGTTGGGAACTTAGACTGAGAATCTTCTTAGAAAAATTTAATCGAAAAGTTAAACTCACAGTTATTATGAGAGGATAATTTTTTGTCATCAAGTTCTTTCTACTGTGTAATGTAACATACTGTATTTACATGAACTGCATAACCTGTGTCTTTGTTTGCTATTTTATGTATCACTACTAATCCCCCTGAGGGAGGGGGCAAGAATACATCCCCCATGATCCCTTGCGTGTTGTAAAAGTCGACTAAATGGGGCAGAGCGAAAGGGCTAGGCATTCCCTTCTCTGTATTTTCTTCGTGCCTAGAGTCAAGGTATTTTGCTTTGACCCAGCCAACTCCCCTTATAAGTACAAATATGGCCATTATATATCAAAAGATTACATTCTATTCAAATGGGGTGGACACAGACAGCTTGGAGCTGGAGAATTATGGCTGGATGCCATTCATAAAGCTCCATAGTGGGCTTGAGGACAGGTTCGTGTCCTCCTTAGCAGAGCGCTCTAACCCCCTGAGCTACTGTGGCCTGCTGTTTACTTCTTTAATTATTATTAATAAAAGTGGATCTCTTACAGGTGAAAAATCAAAACAACCCAAACAAAATGGGAGATGACATGGACGGGACTCATGTATTGGTGGAAGCACTTCAACGACAAGGAGTGGAATACATGTTTGGGGTAAGTGTTGGCTTTTATGTTCCTTTATATTAGGAACAATAAAATTTTATTAAATAATTGTCCTACTAATTTCCTTATATATGCTCGGGGTAAGTGTAGGGCTTTGTGTTTCTTAGTGACAAGAACAATAAGAGTTTATTAAATACACGTCGTACTAATTTGTTATTGTTTAGCTGTGACTACAAACTCCTCCGAGGCCAACAGTGCCAACATTTTAACAGAAAAAAAATGCATCTGGGTTTCGTCGTGCCCTGGCCTCATACCCCGCCCTTCCCACCTGTTTATCACCTATTCTATGATTAGGAAAAATTTAGAGGAGAAAGGGTTTTCTAACCCTTCTCTGCCAGATCTTGCATAATTGTCTGTTATGATGCTGGAAATATGAATTATTAATTTGAATTCTTTTCCTTCATCAACAAGGATAAATTATAATAATAATAATAGTAATACTATAAATAATAATTATAAGAGGACATGAATAATAATAATACTGAAATAATAATAATAATGGTAAGAAAAATACTTGACTAATAATAATAATAGTAATGCTTCTCTAATGATAACAACAACACTGCACTAACAACAATAATGATAATTTATGTAACTTATGCCATGGTATACTGAAGCTAACACTTTATCACGTTTAACAAAATACTATTAATCTACTTCCTCAGTGTTACTGTTACAGTTGTGGCCCCCTAGATTGCTTCAGCATGGTAATAATGATAATAAATTTATCATCCACAAAATGTCAGTGCATCATGGATATATATACTTAGGCATAACATCCTCTGTAGTGGAGCTGGATTTTATTGTAAAAAAATTCTTTGCCAAAAAAACTCTAATAACATGACATAAGTTAAAAATTAAGGTTAATATTCGGGATTGTAATCTTATGTTTAAATTATTACATTAAAGTGTGTGTGTGTTTTTTTTAAAGAATTTTCCTTCAGTAAAATTTAGATCCTACAGATATTTTTTTACCCCAAAAGTCGGATCTTGTGAAGAAGAGTAACTCTAGGATGCACTAATATTCTTCATATTTACAAGGCAAGTCACCTAACCTAACCCAACTCAAGGCAAGGTGAACTAACCTAACTGTTTATGGTGTTATTTGACCTTATGTGGGGTTCTGGGAGTTTCTCATCTTTCCGTGATCCTAAAAATCATCATCATCGTCATTTTATTATCCCTTCACATCTGACAAGTCACAACACTCTCCATCTATGTTTCTCTTTGCTTTGTTTTATATGTGCCCAGGCCCAATGTGGGCCATTCATTACCCATCCTGGTGTTACACTTATAAAAAAATACACATGCACACACACACAAGCAGAATGTAAATTTCAGTAATATTCCAGATAGTGGGTATACCAGTCGTGGAAGTGGCCGTTGCGGCACAGAGGGCTGGCATCAAGTACGTTGGGATGAGGAACGAACAGGCAGCGTGCTATGCAGCGCAAGCTATTGGTCAGTAATTAATCATTGTCGTTACATACAGGGCAATTAGTGCCCGGCACAGGTGTTGGCAACTAGTTTCCACCACCAGTGTTGGCAATTGGTTGCTGCCATCGGTGTAAGCAATTAGTTGCCGCCACTGGTGTTAGTAACTAGTTGCTGTCACCGGTGTTTGCAACTAGTTCCCACCACTGGTGTTGGCAAAAGTTTCTGCCACCGGTGAAGGCAACTAGTTTCCTCCGTTAGTTTGAAATGGAGCAACGACACTAGCCTCCTTACGAAAGACTCCATTTATAGCTGTTTGAGGCTACTAGTTGTTGTTCACTAGAGGTTCAGGTGGTTACTAATCTATAAAATATTTAATTAAATTATGGTTGGTTTATCATGAATATGATATTTCGGGTTACTTAACCTAACAAGTTATGGGGTTATTAAACTTCATCTTGGCTTTTGGAGGTTACTATTCTTCCCAAGATTCAAATAGTTATTGCTGTTGAACCACAAATACGATATTCCAGGCTACTTGACTGGCTGTCCTGGAGTGTGCCTTGTAGTTTCGGGACCGGGACTACTACATGTGATTGGGGGCTTGGCTAATGCCCAAAGTAACTGTTGGCCCCTTATTGTCATAGGTGGATCTAGCGACCAAGACCAAGAGGGCATGGGAGCATTTCAGGAATGCCCACAGGTAAGATCTATCTATCAATATACATGAGCAATTTTACCCCTTATAAGGGGAGTGACTGACTCTTTGGGAAGAGAAAATACAGAGGAGGGGATTCCCAGTTTCCTCGCTCCACACTTTTTAGTCGACTATTACGACATGCAGGGGAACATTGAGGAAGTATTATAGCCCCCCTCCCTCAGGAAAGATAGAATATATATTGTATGGAGAAATGCTCTAATCCCCTTTATAAGGGGGTGGCTGAGTCAGAGGAAAAACCTTGACTCTTTGTAGGAGGAGAATACATATAAGGGTATTCCCAGTTTCCACTCCTATATTTCAGTACAGTATTTTATTTTGTTGATGCCTTATCAAACTATGCATCAATTTGGAACACAAGATCAATAATGTGTAAGTTTTGCTGAGACTGGAACTGAGGATTACATATCCTTATATGCCTAATCTTTTTGTTCTTCTTTGCCAGCTTTTATTAGGTCGTCTTCATACAGGGTCACTTTTTTGATGAGCCACCCTCACCTGCCTCTGTAGCCCTTCTCTCTCATATCCGCTGCTATTTAATCTTTCCACCTTATCTTGGGGCTTCCACTTCTTCCTAGAACTTCCACATCATTTGCTCTTTTCTCATCACTTCTCCATCGTGATGTGCGCTTACCATCTAAGTCTTGCTTCTTTCCTCTTTCGAGCCCTCCAGCACATTCACTATTCTTCTGATCCTTGCTCTGCTGATGCTAGCCTTCCTTGTCTAGCCACATTGTCTGATTGGACATTATCCTCTTAATATCTAATTGGACAAGATATCAAGCTGGAAATGATAGAGTAACAAGTGTAGTCTAACTAGTTGGCTTAAAATAATTTAGTTTTTGTTTACTCTGGTTTTTTGGATTTTATGTTGTTAATACACAGGCAGACTAGATGTGTAATCACGTTGGCTTAGAAAGATCAACGTACTAAGCATTCACCAGTGTATCGACTTATTTCACTTGCATTAAGATTTTGTTTAGTTTGAAAGTCACTATTTTACCACTTAATATTTAGGTAGACTTATAAGAGACCATGGAGCGCACTAGGCTCGGGAAGTGATACACATGCAATCAGCCCCACCGCAGGGCAGTAGGAATTCAGTATTCTAACACTTCATATATAGTTAGAGTTATAAGTGACCGTTGAGCACAGTGTTTAGAGCACTCTACTCAGGAAGCGATCCATTGTCGAGCACACCATGATTTTAATAGTAATACATAAAATGACAAAACACAATATTTTATATTTATTTGTTTTTTTTTTATTTTAATTTTAAGTGTTTTAATTTGTTTTTTTTTTTCCTAGGTAGAAGCATGTCGTCCGTACTGCAAGTACTCGGCACGTCCCCCTACGGTCGATACTATACCATATCATGTTGCAAAAGCCGTCAAAAGCACTACGTACGGACGACCAGGGGCAGCGTATATAGATCTCCCAGGGAATATTCTGTCCCATAGAGTGCCTGAAGACACGCTAACCTGGTTTCCAAAGTAAGCTTTTATTTTTCTTTTACTTTTTTTTTTAAATGCAGGGTGTCCTTGACTTACGTCAGAGTTCCGTTCCTGAAGTAATGTAACCTGAATTTTAGTATAAGTCGGAACACACTTAAAAACCTATTCTAATCCAGTAGTAAAGTTTTTCTCTTTTCCATACATTTTACTATCTCTAATTTCACTTCCATAGTGATGGCTTCCTTTTCTTGCCTCCAGAAGAATTTGCTTTATGCTTTGGAGACATAATACAGGCAAAAAATTTTCAATAAAGAAGCAAAATAATTTATGGGTGATGTATTGTAACCACGAAACATCGTAACTTGAGAACATTGTAAACCGGGGACCCCCTGTAAAGTATGGTTTGCTTTACAAGAAAGAAGCAGAGTGGATAACTCAATCAGGGTATTGTGGGGGCAAGTATGACTTCCCTTTATCCCGAAGGAGCTAAAAGGAGTGACCAAGGCATATTAGCTTCTGTTGAATGTGCGTGCATTAACTCAGCCACTCCTTATAAGGGGGATTGCACCCATTGTGTAAAAAAGTAATATGAAGCCCATTTTATTTCAGATGTCCTCCACCACCTATAGCTCTAGCACCATCAAGGGCCATAGCAGAAGCAGTTACCCTGCTGAAGAGTGCTAAGAGACCCCTAGTAATTGTGGGCAAAGGCGCTGCATACGGGCACGCTGAAGATGAAGTTCGTAGTTTTATTGCCAAGAGTGGCTTACCATTCTTGCCGACTCCTATGGGTAAGGACTGAGTAATTGTTTTGTCGATGTTTATCTTTGTTTTTTGTCATTTTATGCTTACCGTTGTTACCCACTCCTATGAGTAAGGAACTGAATAATTGTTTTGTAGACGTTTGTTTTTGTTTGTTTGTAGTTTTATGCTTCACTGTTGATCCCCGTTCAAATGGGGGTGGGCCCAGACAGGATGGAGCTGGGGAATTAAGGCTAACTGCCTTTCCTAACACTCTGCTTTGGGTTCGAACAGAGGTTTGTCACTTCACAAGTCAAGTATTCTAAGCACTCGGCTCCCGTGGCCCCCTATCATTATTTTGTAGGTATTAAACCTTTGTGGTGCAGTGCTTTGAATGCTCCACTTGGGAAGTTACAAACCTGTGTTTGATCCCACTGCAGGGCATGATGAAGGGCATCCAATGTTAATGCCCCAACTCCAGTCTCTCTGTGTCCAACCCCATTCAAAGTGGGATTAATAGTGACCTATAAAACGGCAAAAAACAACAAAACATTTTAACCATATCTAAAATTACCTTTCTTCAACATCAACAACAGCATTATTAGTATTGTTATTATTATTATTTTTTGTAGTAGTATTTTTAATAGCAGTAATATTATTTATATAAATCATAAGCATATTTTTTCAATGGCCTTTCCCATTGAAGAAGGCAGCATCCAAAACTCAAAACAATTATTATCATCACTCCAGGTAAAGGAGTTGTGCCTGACGATCATCCGCAGTGTGTGGCGTCTGCCCGCTCCCGGGCATTGTTGGAAGCAGATGTCGTGTTACTTTTGGGTGCAAGATTAAATTGGATATTGCACTTTGGTCGTCCGCCTCGTTATGCAAAAGATGTCAAATTTATTCACGTGAGTGAAACCAAGTGCTGTATTGGTATTTTACTACATACTGTATGCTTATTTGTGTAGGCAGTTGTGTGTATATATATATATATATATATATATATATATATATATATATATATATATATATATATATATATATATATATATATATATATATATATATATATATATATATATATATATATATATATATATATATATATATATATATATATATATATATATATATATATATATATATATATTTTTTTTTCTCCATAATGTGAAATCAGAGAGTGTTTGACTTCAGAAGTGAGACACTCTTGTTCGAGCCCACTGCGGTGCGTTAGGAAGGTATCCAACCTTAATTCTACAGCTCCAACCCGTAAATTGGTGGAATTAAAAATACAACGAATAGAGTAATAAAAAGCCCCATTGTCTATATTCTTTTAACTCAGTTGTGGATACCCTGCTGTGGTATCTTGAAGCCAAAAACCTCAATCGCTCCCCTTAGCCTTTTGGGGTTAATGGGCTGCCACAATACCCCCTCACCAGTTCCACTTGGATCAGCTACTAGGTAAGTGGGCACAGATCTGCGTTACTCAACAATTTCTCCTTTCCATATTTAGAATTGGGTGGATTTAATCCAGTGCTTCGTAGTTATGATAAATATAACATTTTCAGGTCGATCTGTGCCCGGAAGAGTTTCATAACAGCGTGACGGGAAGCGTCGCTCTTTTGGGAGATGTCAGAGCCATAACGATACAGCTGACCGAAGCAGTACCCAGCGGTCCTTTTTCCTCAAACACTGCTTGGAGAAAGCGCCTGGATGAGAAGTCCATGGCAAATATGGAAATAAATGCTGCAATGGCCGGAGATACTTCTGAACCATTGAATTATTACGCCGTGCTGCAAAACCTTTACGAAATGATACCGTCCGACAGCGTCATTGTCAGCGAAGGAGCCAACACAATGGATATCGGACGTACTCTATTACTTAACAAGCTGCCTCGTCATCGACTGGACGCCGGAACTTTTGGAACGATGGGGGTCGGCTTGGGATTTGCCATTGCGGCAGCGTTGTGGGTGCGTGATTACGCGCCCGGCAAGAGAGTTATATGCGTGGAAGGAGACTCGGCCTTTGGTTTCAGTGGTATGGAGATGGAAACGATCTACAGGTACAATTTGCCCATTGTCATCGTCATCGTTAATAACAATGGTAAGTTAACGGCTTATTTAACTACTTAGTGTACTAATATTAGCTCAGGTTGTATTCCTGTGGATGATGTAATGATGTGCTGTTGTTCTTGTTTTATAAGCTGTTTGGCCAAACAGCCCCAAGGCCTTAAGAGATCCCATGCTTCCACATAGCTCTGAGGAAGAGAATATTGTTATTGTTTTTATTACTATTTCTGTCAACTGGTGGTTAGGGAAAAGGAGTGCCACCCATGTCTTCTCTCTGTTGTAAGAAACGACTAAGAGAGATCATTTATAAAGAATTCCACTTTGGTATTCTCCTTGTGTTTACTAAAAGGGATAGGGCATAAAAGGCTGATAATTCCTTTGATTTAATTTTTTATCTGGAGATAGAAGGGGTTGGAGATGGGGACTGCAGTTGTGCAGTGATTTGAGCACACAACTTGAGAAATGACAAGCCCATTTTCGAACCCACAGTGGGTTGGTAGGATGGAAATCCAGCCATAATTCCTCAGTTCCAACCTGTCTGTATCCACCTCCTTCCAAATTGGGATTAATAGTGACTAACGGTAATAAAATGAAAAATTGTACAATACTGAAAATCCGGAACTGAATGTTAGTACTTATACGGTTAGGTTAGTCTTTCTAACCTCAGAAGTGGTGGGCCGCGAATCCTCAACCTGACAAATCAAAGTTGCAAATGTTACCACTCTGCCACAATGGCCATTATTTGATAATAATATAATTCCTACATTGTAGACTAGCAAAAATGCTTGATAAGGGGTCCATATAAAACTAAATACAGCAGTCTATATATTCCATGTAGTTTTACAAACTGGGATGGATGGGTGTGGGGGGGGATGCCACAAGATGAGGCTGTGGAGGTAAACCAGCTGCAGCTGTCGAGCCTCACGCAGAAGATCCTTGCCTAGCGACTGTGTGGAAGACCCAAGCAGGGTGGTAGGGGGAATTATTGCTGTCCTTTATAACCATGGAGCTAAGAGGAGTGATCAAGATATATTAGCTTCTGGTGAATGTGTGTGCTTTGACTCAGCCACCCCAATCACAAATGGGATTGCAGCCAATATATATGTATGTATATGCATGTATGTTTAATACTTTTTTATTAAAAAATTTTGATTACAGGGATATATGGAGGCTTCAGCGAAGAAATGTTTTCAGACATTCGAGAAGGAATGGACACTACAATAGCGACGCCTCCCATGTCGCTGCTTCCTAGCGCTCATTACGAGCGCATAGCCACGGTCTTTAACGACACTGGTTATTTCTGTCAGACAGTACCTCAGTTGAAAGAGGCAGTTTCAGAGGCCCTGAGGAAGGGCGACAAACCAACCCTCATAAACGTCATGATCAATCCCATGGCCCAGCGTAAGGCGCAAGATTTTGATTGGCTTACGCGCTCGAAACTATAACGAACCAATTGTTGTTGTTCCCTAAGCTGCAAGTCCCTACGGAAGGCCACTACCAATCCAGGGCTTTCTCACAGAGCTCTTAGGGAGTGTATATTGTGTTGGTGGCATGTCTGGTCGTTGTTGTTGTTGTTCCCTAAGCTGCAAGTCGTTAAGGAAGGCCAATACCAATCCAGGGCTTTCCTACAGAGCTCTTATGGAGTGTATGTTGTGTTGGTAGCATATGTGGTTGTGAGTGGTGCAGTCTGCCATAATGTTACAGTAATATGACACCATACAGACATGGGCAAATACCTTTGTGTATGAGAAACCAGCCCACAACATATGATGCAAGATTTTGACTGGTATTCCCGCTCAAAGCTATAACAGTCCAGTTATAGTTATATGCCAACATTACGAGCATAGGGGAATTTTTTGTGAGCACAGCAAGGTAAATATAGACACTGGCATATATCTGTGTGTAATGAAAACCCACACATTTAAGAGTCAGCATTGATTCACACTCCAAATATTTTTGTTAGCTCACTTTTTCGCTTAAGTGTCTTGTTTGGAAAGGAAAAAATATATATAAATAGAAAATAAAATAGTTTGTTATCTGTTAAATGGTGAGAAATTTATATTTTGTTACTGTAGTTTTTAAGTTGTAACTAACTGGATTAGACTGAATATTGTATACTGTATTACTCATGACTGTTATACATGAAGTAATATATATATATATATATATATATATATATATATATATATATATATATATATATATATATATATATATATATATATATATATATATATATATTTTTTTTTTTTTTTTTTTTTTTTTTTTTTTTTTTTTTTTTTTTTTTTTTAGTGACAGTCTTCAGCATAATTAAGCTAGGCTATTGAAGTAATAGTTTGTGGAATATGAAGTGTATATGTATTAAAGCGAATTTGTGAAATTTTCTTATGAAACTGAGTACTGTAGTATGTATTCCATTTACATTACAGTTTTATATTTAACTTCAATTTTTTACTTGTATATAGTAAGTAATATATAGGAAGACATATAGAACAAACTACAGATTTTTTACCTGTATAGAGATAGAAATATAGACATATATAATGGGAGTACAGTATATGTAATAACAGAAACTAGAATTATAGATATCTATATTACTGGAATATATGTAACCTCAGAATTATACATGGTTAATATATTTTGTTAAAATACCTTTACTGAGTATATTATTTTTAATAAATACGTGGATCTTATTGACAAAAATGCATTAGTTTTGCATGTTCTTTTGTAATTAAAAGATGGTAAAATTGATAATTACTATAGAATATTTAATGTTTAGTTGATTATTCATTTTCAGCAGTAAAAAAAAAAATTATATCCTTTTTATCCCCCTTGGTGTGGGACCCACGGTAGCTCAATGTTAGAGGCCGTAAGTCGGGAAACGACTGGCATAGGTTCAATCCTACCGTGGAACATTTAGAAGGGCATCCAGCCTTAATCCCCCGGCTCCAATATCTGTGTCCAACCCCTTTTGAATGGGTACTAATGAGAGCTAATATGTATGTTATAGGAGGTGAACAAAAAGGAAAAGTAATTAAAGTTTTCAGACATGTCCCTTTTTTATTTTTTTTTTTTTACCGTTTTTGTGTCACTATTAATTCCCATTCAAATGGGGGTGGATACATAAAGGCTGGAGCTGGGGAATTAAGGCTGGATGCCCTTCCTAACATCATTTGGTGGGCTTGCACAAAGGTTTTTCACTATCCAAGTCGAGTGCTCCGACCACTGTGCTACCGCAGTATTCTTTTCAGCACACTTTGCAAGAGTGATTGGCAGACATTTTTTAAGAAAATCTCACACTATTACTTGAGCCCAGAATGGAATGGTACAGCACTCATTCACCAAAAGTATTAGAGCCTTATTTAAGAGTTACAAAAATAAAAGGCCAGGCAAATACCTGCTAACACCATGACAGTATGTGATACTGTACTACCTGCATGTGTTTCTGCTGACTTGTAGGTGCACACAGAAGTGTGAAAAGCTTGGAGAGTAAACCCTGAGAGAAAATCCGGAGGGAGAGACCCTAAGGCAGTTGATGGGGAGGAAAGTTCCAAACCACCCTCGGGCATCTCATGTACTTTACAAACGTCCTGACTCTGTCTTTCCTTTGGAGATAATCAGCAGTATCGAGAGGGGGAAGTGTAAAATGGGCTCGGCACTTTTTCCTTATCTTTAGCCTAGATAAGCATCAAAGCAACCAGCTGCTTTAACCATCTATCAAGTTGAAAAGATCCATAAAGGGAAAAGAGGCTACGAGAACAAATGGGAGCGAAAACTCCATGCCCCAAGGTAGTAGACTTGAAGTTGAAGATTTTTCAAGTTATATTATTCTAACTGTATTTACAACTTCATTCAAATTGGCATTGTAGGATCTTTTACCTATTATGGATTATAAAGATTTAATATTTTCACGGGAATGATTAGTTGGTGAGTCCTTGCATGAGCATGTTCGCGAGTGATAACTCTCATATGGCTATGAATTAAAATCACTGAATATTTCAGGATAAGAAAAAACCTATATTTACTGTAAAATTCTGAATCCAGTGTCACAAGTGTACAAAAAATATTGAATAACTTTTTGACATATGATAAAAATAATGATGATTATCAGTACCCCAATGATTAATAATTAAATTATGATGAACATAAATTCTATTAAGGGCTAAAAGAAGGTAATGATTCGTGAATACCTGGCAGGTGTCATTATCGTCCCATGCATTGAAGTTTCTATGTAAGAAGGAGTATTTCTTTTCACACGCACATATATATATATATATATATATATATATATATATATATATATATATATATATATATATATATATATATATATATATATATATATATATATATATATATATATATATATATATATATATATATATATTGCACATGGAAATTGTCACTGATTACAAAATTAAATAGGCTAGGTGACGGGGAGTTATGAGGACAGGGCTCTTTCCAGTGAGCACACTTCGGTAAACACCCACAAAAGAATCTCCTATTCATGATGATATATTCCATATTAAAAATTTAAACAAATATTTTTAACATTAACCTCTAACCTGAACACACAAGTGCTTAAATACAGTATCGCCTCACTGACAGGTTAATTACATTCCTTTGAATTCCGTTTCACATATGACAAGCCACCTGAATAGGGAGACTTCCAAAAGCCAAGTCATAAAAAGGATGAAGAGACGAACTAATTTAATGCAATTAAGTCACTGAATATCGAGAGTCACCTAAAAAGTGTATTTCATAATACAGTATATAAAAAAAATCTCTCACTATTGGTTCCTCTCATCCTCCCCCTTACCCATGCTCGATAACTTGTATATATTTCCAAAAAGGAATTTTGGCATATACAGGTGGTCTGGCCAGATGATTTTCTACCAGATATTACGTCATTAGCTAGGGTATATAAACCTAGCTCATCAGGAGTTGTCAGCAAGAACGGTATTGGGTGCTTTCGTGGGTTCGTTGCGGGTTCCCTTCCATTGGGATCAAGCATTCAGTTTCACAAAACCGTTTTTTTGCCACAATGCGGGGGTTCTGGACGAGCTTTGCTGTCGCTTGCCTGGTAATATTATTATTACATAAAAATGCACTATTTTTCTGTTCCCATGAATATCATGTTTTATAGTGTTAAAGAGGTTAATAATTTCTTTAATGAAAGTTTTCAAAGTGGCATTTCTGACCTATCGAGGCTTAAGCACTTGGAAGCACTGTTACAATACAGAATTAAGATATTTAATAATATTTTCTCATCAAGTTTCCTGTGTTGACAGAAATTACAGTACTACTTGAGGGGAACCACTACCCTCTACTCTTATTTCTGACACGGAGTCTCCAGATCTAGGGGATATAAAAAATAAGTGAACATCAGTGAGGTGATGGAATGGCGGTGTTGTAGCATCGAGGTTTATTGTAGGAAATAAGAGATTGTGACAATGAGACAGTTGGGATTGCCCATCGCTGTATTGGCATATTTCTATACTAGGACTAACTAATTCCTGCTCTTGGTAGCACTTTCTATAAGGCTTAATGGAAACCGTCCTCTCTCTCTGACTAGAATTTTCAAATCAGGCTGGTAATTTGCAGTACATTATGGCTATAGACCATGGTACCTTCCTCTTTGTGGATCAAACCAATTTACTTATCCAAGAGAGCCGATCCTCGTGTATTCCCAACCAAGAGATAGTAGGGAGGATGGTGGCAGCCAGGTGCGAGCTTTGGGCTCTTTCCCGCAAACACAATTAGGTAATCAGAATTAGGTAATCCGCACTTGAAAAAGCACATAGCTAAGCTTGAAAAAGTTCAAAGACATGCCACGAAACTGGTGCCAGAAATACGCAATCTCAGTTATGATGAGAGGCTGAGGGAATTAGACTTACCATCACTCGAAGCTAGAAGAGTGAGGGGGGATATGGTGACAGTCTTTAAATTCCTTCATGGTTATGATAGAGTGGATAGGGATCGATATTTTGATATGGCTGGCTCTAGAACTAGAGGTCATAGTTTGAAGGTTCGTAAGAAAACTTCTTTGCAGGATGTAAGGAAATACTTTTTCAGTGTAAGAGTAGTTGAAAATTGGAATTCGCTAAGCGAGGAGGTAGTTAATGGTATCTCAATCCATAGTTTTAAGGACAGGTATGATAAGTATCACTAAGTATAAAATGGAACCGATCAGGAGACGGGAAGATACGAGCTTTGGGCTCTTTCCCGTAAACACAATTAGGTCATCACAATTAGGTAATCACACACACATATATATATATATATATATATATATATATATATATATATATATATATATATATATATATATATATATATATATATATATATATATATATATATATATATAGATTGGGCCTGCATCTTACATAGCATAAATTAGTGTAGTTTGAAACATATGCAATTGGGAAATATTTAAAAAAATCATATTACTGTGTATTACATGTTAAAAATTACTGTACTGGTTTTAAAATGAATATAATATGAAATAGTATAGTGCATATACTGTACAGTAATCTAGGCATGATTTCAATCATTGGAAGATTTGGCACTGTTTAAATGCAAAGTACATAGTCACTTTCATACAAGGGTCTTGAACATACACGCTCCTAGAAAAAAAGAATGGCGCTAGGGAACTAAGGGATCACGAAAGAGGAGATATTAATATATATATATATATATATATATATATATATATATATATATATATATATATATATATATATATATATATATATAATATATATATATATATATATATATATGAATCATATTTTACCTCGACTGGGACTCGAACCTAGGACACAATTATATATCTATCTATCTACCTTGGCTGATTCCCCCTTAAATTGGGGGGTAGCCGACATAAAAAAAAAGAAAACAATAAGGGGATTACTTTACTCTATGGGCAAGGACGAGGGAGCTAGCGACCGTTCAGATGGCACAGCTGGAGTGCCACAGCCCATATATATATATATATATATATATATATATATATATATATATATATATATATATATATATATATATATATATATATATATATATATATGAATCATAATTTACCCCGACTGGGACTCGAACCTAGGACACATAATTACTGTGCCAAGGTGCTACCAACTACACCACAGAATGTCTAAAAGGGAAACAAACCGTACAGCTTTATCTGCTATACTAGGAATTGATGCATTCCATATTACAGTTTCCCCCAACCTCAATTGTGGCTTCGTTTTCGTATTTAATTCAAATGTCAATCTAATTAGGGATCAACAATAATTAAATAAGCACATTACCAAATATGAAAACATGAATCATATTTTACCCCGACTGGGACTCGAATCTAGGACACAAAATTATTAGATTGAGATTTGAATTAGATGCGAACACGAAGGCATGAGTGAGGTTGGGGGAAACTGTAATATGAACAGAGTGACATGCAGATAGAATGCGTTCATTCCTAGTATGGCAGATAAAGCTGTAAGGTTTGTTTCCTTTTTAGACTTCCTGTGGTGAAGCTGGTAGCGCCTTGGCACAGTAATTATGTGTCCTAGCTTCGAGCCCCAGTTGGGGTAAAATATAATTCATGTTTTCACATATGGTAATGTGCTTCTTTGATTCTATATATATATATATATATATATATATATATATATATATATATATATATATATATATATATATATATATATATTATACTATAGTTTCCTATATAAGTCTTCCTTCAGTTACGGATCCTTTTCTATGCCTTTATCTACACAGAATATTTTCTGCATATTTGTTGCACATGTCTTTTTATCCCTTCGCATCTGACAAGTCACAACACTCCCATCTATGTTACTCTTTGTTTTATGTGTCTTCTCGGCCTGTCCTGGTGCTATGTTCATTAAAATAAAAATCACTAGATAAATTAGGAAATATAAATCAATTTAATTTTTCAAATCAATTTTTCCCTTTTCAGCTTTTGATAGCAGTCCAGGCGAAGAGCGTTGAGTAAGTCGACAAAATATTTATATACATTTTCATTAAAATTTAACCAGTCAGAATTACCCTTTTTTTCATAAAAACATATTTTCCTTTCATAAAATATGTCACAGATATTTAATGATAATTAACATAATCATAAATAGATATTTTTCTAAATTACTGTACAGTATTTATAATTTTATATAGGCCTATATACTATACTGTATTTTTTTTTCATTAGCTTCGTCCCCGATGAGACTCTGGACTCAGCTTTAGATGGTGAAGTAATAATGCCGAAAATAGGGGATAGTGAAGACATCCAATTTGATAGTGAATTTGATGATGATGATGATGATGACTTTGACTTTGATGGTGATGATTATGGGACGGTGATTCAACCTAAATTCGGCTGGCGCCCAAATAGACTGAGAATAAGTAAGTTTTTCACCATTTTTTTTCCAGTTTGATTGATAGTGAATAGTATTTCTTTACTTCACTATACTCCATATGATAATGTGTATGACTTATTTTTTCAGGCAGACTGAAAGATGAATACAGCACATATATTTACATTCACTATACAATAGTGTTCATAATAAATACTGTATGACTTTCTTTGTCAAGCCGCTTTGAATTATAGTGAATACATTTATTAACATTCACTATACTGTGTATAATATCGTTTATTTTTTAAGGATTGTGAATGATAGTGAATCACCTCACATTCACTATACTGTGCATGACGATATACAGTACATGGTTTAAATTTTTCATGCAGTTTGAATTATAGTGAATACATTTAATTGCATTCACTATACTGTACATATTCTATCAGTTGTTCTCAGGTAATCTGAGTAATTGGGAATACAGCACATATATTTACATTCACTATACAATAGTGTTCATTTTTTTATGCAATTGAATAACAGTGACACCACTGTGCATTTTAAGTAATAGTGATTATAGTTACTTATTTTCACTATACTGGTTGTGATGATAGTAATTTTTATATAATGTTCGCCATAATATTCACTCTCCATACATTATGAATGATGGTGACTGCGTGTCTAAGCATCATAGTATGACCAATTAAGTTTCTTAACAGCTGTAAAAGGTCAAAGGTAAAGGTCATGGGTCATATTAATCCAAGTGATAAATTCCTGTGTAATATAAATCAAAGTCAATGGTCAGTCTATGAATATGAATAAGTAAGAGGATAAATAAAAATTAAATAAACTAATTAATTAAACTGAATAATAAATATATAAATAAATAACCAAATATACTAATAAATAAATAAGTAAATTGACATTAAATAACATTAATAAATATAATGTAATCATATATTAAGCAAGTTCAAATTTCCATTTTTAACCTTTCCCAAAACTATTTAATCAAGAGAGAGTATTAGATGATCTCTTAGGGGGCTGTGGTACCTCAGTGGTTAGAGTATGTGACCCAGGAAATGAAAAACCCGCGATCAAGCCCCCCCAGGGCGTTAAGAAATGCATCCAGCTTTAAGCCCCATTCAGCTCCAACACATATATGCCCATCCCCATTCGAAGGGGGACTAATTATGACACTTAAAACAGGTGCACTTTGTGAGACCATCAGAAAGCTAGCTCTGTGATCGGTTTTACGTCACAGACTCCCTTTTCAACTCAGGGCCAGGACAGTGCCTTCTTGAGAAGGGCTTTGGTTTTGGCCAGTGTGATCATTGCCCTGAGTGCATGCCCTTGCTGACCCCAGACCGTGGTGGGCCATGAACTAGATCTACAAAGCATCATTAGATTTTAACATTCTTTAAAAAAAAATTCTCAATATTATGTGATGTCAATGTTTCTGATAGCTCTCCTCCACTTAGCTCGGTCATATTTGTTGTCTTCTAACACCTGTTTTCCTAGAAAATTTTCCCTAACACAAACAGTCCACCTCACGTTAGGAGCTTCCACTCCCCCTCCCTCCCTGCTCGGCAGACTATACAATATACAAATTCTTTACCATATATACATACTTACCACAAATACGCAATCTCAGTTATGAGGAGAGGCTGAGAGAATTAGACTTACCATCGCTCAAAGCGAGAAGAATGAGGGGGGATATGGTGACGATTTTTAAATGCCTTCATGGTTATGACAGTAGATAGGGATCGATATTTTGATATGACTAGAACTAGAGGTCATAGTTTGAAGCTTCGTAAGAAAACTTCTTTGCAGGATGTAAGGAAATGCTTTTTTAGTGTAATAGTTGATAATTGGAATTCACTAAGCGAAGAGGTAGATAATGCTAACTCATTCCATAGTTTTAAGAGCAAATATGATAAGTATCATTAAATACAAAAATGGAACCGACCAGGAGACGGGGAGTTACAAGCAATAAGGTCATTACAATTAGATAATTACATACATATGTGGCCGAGTCAAAGCACACATTCACCAGGAGCTAATATACTTCAATCGCTCCGATTGGGCAAGGTGTGTCTCTTTGAACATATAAAAATACTACAGATGAGTGGAATATTTCTTCTATTAATACATACGTAACAATACTGCTTGTAAGGAGGATGGCCGAGTCAAAGCACACAGGTTACCAGGAGCTAATCTACCTCGGGTTTATTTTGCAGAAAAAGTAAGGATGACTTTGAGTCCTGGAAGCCCGTCTTCTTTCTCCTACAACCTCGACAAAAGAAATAGCGGGAAAAAATGGTTATTTTCGGTAAGATAAATGTATATATTCCCATACAGACACAAATAATGATATTTCTGAAGGTGGAATATTCTTTGTTTCTAAAAGGGAAGCCAGATAAACTGAAGATTTATAGTTTAAAAAACAAAAGTTAACCTCATGAGACTTGTTTCTAAACAATTCTATGTCAGTTTTTATACTCCCTGTGCTTTGTTTTAGTTTATGGACACTAAGTTGATGTTTTTTAAAGCACTACTATTCCTCTAAAGTTAATACATATAAAACATATAATCACCCCTTGTGACGAGGTGGCAGAGTCAAAGCACACATTCATCAGAAGCTAACAGTCCTCAACCACTGCTTTGGAATAAAATTTTTCATCATCTTATACTTCCAGGCACCACTTGGTTGTTCAATAATGCTCAACTGCACCCTCAACTTGCCCTCCTTCTGCGGGGGTGGTATGTGCAAAGTGAGAAGCGGAGGAAGAACGACACGGTAAATATGAAATAATCTCGTGTTTCATCAGTCATCGTGATCCTGATAATTTAATTTGTCATCATAGAATTTCTCGGCTTCTCCCATCAGGGGTCGCAATAATGAATCGTCTCCATATCATCCAATCCCCTGTGTCCTCCTCCGTCTCACGATACACCCTCGTGTCTTCCCCTCACCACATCCATATAAAGTCTCTCTTTTGTTAACCTCTCTCCATCTTTCCTAACAGTTTCACCTCACCCTCTTCTCCAAATGTGCCCATCATTCCTTCTCAGCACATGCCAAAACAACCTCAATCTCGCCTCTCTCACCATGTCCCCAAATCACCTCCCTCATCATAGCCCCAAGTTGCCGCTCTCACTATGTTCCCAAACCTACCTGCCTGCACTGTGACTCTAATATAGTAATTCTTTGATGTAACTGTAAAAATTTCCAAATTTATCCACTTACTTAGAGGTCATATCTAGTCACTGAAAGAGCAAGTGAGGGCATCATTTGTGTTAGTCTGAAGATTTGATAAATGGAAAGGGTTGTGGTCAGGAAAGGCATCTGAAAGTAAATATATATCTTTGTAATCTATTGAACTTAATTAATATAAATGATTAGTCTTCATCCAGTCACTAAGGGAGCAAATTCAACCACAAAGGGGACAAAACCCAGTCATATTTCGGCTAGTCCCAAACTTGGATCAGTGGAGAGTGACAAAATTAAGTTATACTAAATATCACAGTTAATGTGAATCACAGCCTGTAATTTTTTTTTTATCTGTTACAGGTAAAAAAAATAACTCATGATAATGTTTTTCAGTTTCTGTGGCTCACAGCCCCTAGGATTTAGTGCCGGTGGACCGTTCAGTTTTTCAGCAATAAAAAAATGGGGAAGCTTCGGAGGGTTCATCTCTTGCACTGTCATCGCAATTCGTAAGATCACCTACTATTACTACTACTATTAATAATAATAATAATAAACATGATAATAATAAAAATAATAATAATAATAATAATAATAATAATAATAATAATAATAATAATAATATTAATAATAATTACATCAACAACAACAACAATAATAATAGTAATAACAGTGCCACTACTCACATTCCCAAAAGTATTACCAGTTATAACATCTCATGAGTGTCAGCAGTGGCTATTATACTTGGCAAATATTACACTGAAAAACTCTTCAACTACCGTAGTAGCGCAACCGATAGAGCAGTCGACTCGGGAAGTGCCAGACCCGTAATTAAGCCCAGTATGGGTCAATAAGACGAGCATCCAGCCCAATTTTTTCAGCTCCAACTTGTCTGTGTTCACCCCCATAATGGGGATCAATAATGACATAAAATGCCAAACAACAACTACTCTCTGTTTTGTGCTGCCTTTATCTTTAGTTCATAATCCTTTCCCTAAAAGTCTCTCCTACATAATTTATGTAGATAATAAATAAATAAATAAATAAGTAAATAATAATAATAATAATAATAATAATAATAATAATAATAATAATAATAAATAATAGCCTAGCAATAACAAACGAGCATTCTCATATATATACTGTATATACAACAAACTACTGTATTCATAATTTGTTTTTTATGCTTAACTCGAATTGGAGCAGCACCAACAACAACTACAGCCGCAACAACCACAACAACAACAGGAGAATCCACAACAACTACAACAACAGCAACAACAACAACTACTACTATTTCTATTAATCCTAGATCATGTGGTAAGTTTAATGTTTTATTATAAAGGGGTGCTCAAGTGTGCGTACATACATACATACAATGTCCACAATCCCCCTAGTAAGTGGGCGGTCGAGTCAAAGCACATATATTCACCAGAAGCTAATATACCTCGATTACTCCTCTTAGCTCCTTTGAGATAAAGAGTTGCCATATTTCCCACCACCACCCGGCTTGGGTCATTTTAGGGATAACTGGTAGGAAAAACTGCAATAAACAGTGCCATTTTTGTCACTAAACTTTGAAAAAGGTACATGGCATTCCATGCAAAATCTGGATGCAAGTTTATCAGACTAACTCGAGCCTCAGAAATGTTTTCTACACTTTAAAAGAGACTTTCTCA
The DNA here is from genome assembly GCA_037179515.1 of Halocaridina rubra. Lineage (NCBI taxonomy): Eukaryota > Metazoa > Arthropoda > Malacostraca > Decapoda > Atyidae > Halocaridina > Halocaridina rubra. The sequence goes on along the minus strand of JAXCGZ010018985.1, from coordinate 88,977 downwards.
TGCTTTTATGGAAATCTAGGATCACGTCTATCAAAATGACAAGAGCCTTACTGGATCTACACCCGACTATTAAGAAAATGACCTTTTAAAGATTGAGTCACCATCAGAATTGAATAACCACCTACATTGTTAGATTAGGTTAGGTGTGGTTAGGTAACTTGTCTTGTAAATATGAAGAGCCCTAGAACACTTCGGGTTTACTCTTCTCTACAAGAACTGAAACACAAAAATTTACTTTTTCAGAATGCGGTAGAAAGAACCCAATTACCAGGATTGTCGGTGGTGTGCAGACGACAGTAAACGAGTATCCTTGGCAAGTTGGGCTTGTCCAACCAGGAAATTCTCAACCCTTCTGTGGAGGCTCCATTATCTCTGATGAATACATCTTGACTGCGGCTCACTGTGTTACTGGGTTAGTAATTGCATAATGTTATCATAATGCGTACTGGGAAAATTTTTTTAATGTATCTGAGTCATAACTATTTTTTAACAACTACTGTGCACTGATCAACCAATGATTCACAGAAGGCAAGCAATGAACTGTTATCTTATTTTTTTTCTTATTTATAAAACAGAACCAGTCCTTCAAACCTCAATGTAGTTGTTGGAGAGCATAACTGGGCCACTACATCAGAAACAGCAGCCACACAAACTTTGAGTGTTCAGCAGGTACTGTGGATAATTCTTCAAGTTTATAACCTTTGACTATTTCAACTTTAACTTAAGTCACAAGGCCATACCATCACTAGATAAACTTTACAAAAGAGAAACTGTAAGAAAAGAAGAGACGAGAAGGAAAAACAACTGAAAACTAAAGAACAGGAGCTCAAACACCATATGAGTTCACAGTCTGCGATGATTTCCCTGTACGGGTCTTTTCCAGACAACCCTAAGTTACATCCTGCCTACAGTGACTCAGATCTCAAGAATTTGTTTCATTCTGTAATATGATAATAGATGTTTGTTATGTTTTAAGTCTTACCACACAGTGTGCGTACAATTTTGTGTTGCTGCCATAGTTCACTATGTTATCTGTAGAAATTATACTCGTGAAAATGGAAGTCTACTTTATGTGACTGAAGGCATAATGAACCATTTGCAGCATCTGTACCTGATAACTGCAGTAATTATGTGAAAATTCCCAAGGTTATTTGCAGCAATGATACCTGTGAATATGAAAGTCTGCTTTGTGTGACTGATTGCACAATAAACTATATGCAGCAGCCATGCCCGATAACTGCAATAATGATATGAGGGCACCCGAAGCCTTATCAGCAATTACACTCGTGAAAATGGAAGTCTGCTTTGTGTGACTGATTGAGCAATAAATCATTTACAGCATCCATGTCCGATAACTGCAATAATGATATGAGAGTACCCGAGGCCTTATCAGCAATTTCACTCGTAAAAATGAAAGTCTGCTTTGTGTGACTGATTGAGCTATGAATCATTTACAGCATATGAGTCTGAGGAGTTTCAAAGGGTGAAAAAAGAGTGACTGGAAAGAGAAATTATTTTATAACTGAAATTTATATAGCTTTTCAAGTCAAGTACAACAGTGTCTCTTTTCTCTAGATTACGATACATCCTAATTACAACTCGAACACTTTGAACAACGACTTGGCCCTGATTAAACTGTCTTCACCTCTCACCTTCCCAGACGACAATACTATAGCCCCAGTATGTCTTCCACCACCAGGGGACTCCTACAGCAATGTTCAGGCCACAGTAACCGGATGGGGAACTCTTTCCCAGGGTATGTTCAGTCAGTTGTTTTATCATCTTAAACAATGAAAGAAAAGTTCCCTCGTGGGATAGCGGTTTTCCATATTGCACAGGCTACTACATATACAGGAAGGTAAATCAGTAAAGCGTAAGAAATTGCGAAACTAATGAAAAATTAGCAACTCTTTTTCTTTTGACTGTGACTAGCCAAATTGCAAAATATTTACACGAAAATAAAAAGTAACACACTTCAGATAAATGGCAAAATAGTGAAACGTTATCATCTGCCTAGAGTAAACAAGTCTCTCTTCCGCTACCGTACAGTACATAAAAACTATTAAAATTTCCAATGCCTAACCAAGCTATAAAAACCCAATAGAAAACAATTTCTTTAAGTCGCACTCAATGCTTTTAAGAAACTTTTTATTTTTCAGGAGGAAGTCAACCACAAAACCTAATGGAAGTAACCGTACCAACAATGAGCAACACTCAATGCCAGTCACTCCTGGGAGCAAGTGCCATCACTGCTAATATGCTATGTGCTGGGCCTACATCAGGAGGAAAGGACTCTTGCCAGGTAAAGCTGAATTCACCGTATCATATAACTCTTGAATAGTGATATTCAAATGGATTTGTTATTTACCATAAACAGAGAATCCAGGTAAAAAAATTCACAGATAAAAATCATAGGAAAATATGTCTAAGTCAAACTAGCCTAACCTACCTTACCTGACTTACCCTAACCTTTGAATTTTTACCTGACTCTTTTCCTGTGGCGTTATTACCGACCATGCAAAGAGCAACGCATAAGTTTGTAGAATATACTATAAAGATTTGACATCAAAGCATATGTTGGTAAGGTTAATGTCTGTTAAAATTTGGTAACACTAAATTACAGCAACAACATCTAATCAAGATTTGGTAACAGTGTTGATTTGAAAAGTTCAGAATAGGCCCAGAACCGTGGCATTATAGTACTGCCACAGATTGTTCTAAGCAATGTAAATATATTACAAGTCTAGCGTGAAGTCCAATTCTCCAGTAAAATTATTTTTTTGGCTCAGGGCGACTCAGGCGGTCCTCTAACAACCCCTGGAGGCACCAACTACGAAGTGCAGATCGGTATAGTCTCCTGGGGCTACGGGTGCGCACAGCCTAACCGGCCAGGGGTATACACAAGGGTTACAAGTAAGTTTTTTTTTTATAAGTATATAAAATATACTGCAATTCGTTTTGGCTCACTCAACATCATGGAGTTATTTCTGATTATTAATGTGACAGCAGCAATATCTACTGTTATGATTATATATATATATATATATATATATATATATATATATATATATATATATATATATATATATATATATATATATATATATATATATATGCAAATTAAACATAATTTTAAATAAAGAAAATAATATTTATAATGGAGAATAAAAATATAATTGATATGAGTATAGTTAGATTACGTACAATCACTTATAAAAATAATGATGCCCACCTAGTGACACTAGTGTTTTATTTGTCTCTTCTAACAGATTATCTCAATTGGATCAATGGCATTACTGCTGGGTCTAACACCTGTCCACCACCAGCTTAGACGTCTGACCATCTTTCGTTTCAACACTGGCATTAGACCATCTTTCATGTAAACCCTGGCATTAGATCATCTTTCGTGTAAACCTTTGCATGGGACTATCTTTGGTGTAATCTCTGGCATTAGACCATCTTTCGTGTAAACCCAGGCATTAGACCATTATTTTTGCCAACTAGAATTAGACCATCTTTCGTGTAAACCCTTGCAAGGGACCATCATTCGTGTAAACCCTTGCATGGGGCCATCTTTCGTGTAAACCCAGGCATTAGACCATCTTTCGTGTAAACCCAGGCATTAATGTCTTTTAATTGTTAACTTTCATATTACTCTGCAACGGATTCAATAAAATGTTATTGCATTCTATACCAGCGTCATTTTCTAATACCAAATGACATTGTTAATATAAGTTTGAGTATGTTTATCTTACACACACACACACACATAAATGCCTGGCAAACCTACAAAAGAGCAAGAAATGACTACCTAAGTAAAAGGAGAGAGGCAGAGAGAGACTATGAGAGGGACATCACCAGGAAGGCTAAAGAAAATCCCAAGCTTTTCCACAGCTTTATCAGAGGAAAAACTGAAGGTAAAAGAACAGGTTTTAAGGCTAAAGAGAGCGGATGGAAGCATCACTGAGACGGATGAAGAGATCTGCAAAGAATTGAACAAGTAGTTTCAGTCAGTATTTACAGTAGAAAATACCCCACCCCCTCAGATTGCAGTGATAGAAGCTCAAGGGCCGGTATTAGAGAACATCAACCTTACAGCCACAGAGGTATGCAAAGCGCTGATGGATTTAGATGTTCATAAAGCTACAGGTCCTGATGACATATCCCCTCATGTGCTTAAAAAATGCGCAGACACAATATCATTGGCACTAAGTATCATATTTAAGGAGTCACTGGAGTCGGGGGAGATTCCAAGATGCTGGAAACAAGCAAATGTGATACCTATCTTCAAAAAGGGAAGGAGGGATACGGCTCTGAACTATAGACCAGTTTCCTTGACCAGCATAGTTTGCAAAGTTATGGAAAAACTACTAAGGAAACATATCTCTCTTCACTTGGAATCCTTCAACTTTTTGTCAGTGAGGCAACATGGCTTCTGAGAAGGTATATCAACAGTAACAAACTTATTAGAATTTTATGATGAGGTAAGCCAAATCTTACAGGAAAGAGAGGGCTGGGCAGATTGCATATTCCTAGACTTCCAGAAAGCGTTTGACACTGTTCCACATGGGAGACTTATTAGGAAGCTGCAATCAATAGCTAGAATAGGTGGAAATGTTTTGGAATGGATAAAAACTTACTTAGAAGGAAGGGAACAGAGGGTTAGAGTAAGACACTCAGTGTCTGAATGGAGAAGAGTTAGTAGTGGAGTTCCACAGGGTTCAGTTTTAGGGCCACTTTTGTTCCTTGTATATGTAAATGACCTACCAGAGTCTGTAAATTCATTCATGAATATGTTTGCAGATGATGCAAAGATTGTGAAGAAAGTAAAAAACGAGACCAATGGTAGAGAACTTCAGGAGGATCTAAATAATCTGCATGAGTGGTCAGAAAAGTGGCTAATGAAATTCAATACTTCAAAATGTAAGGTAATGAGAATGGGTACAAGTGCAAGAAGGTCCAAGCTTGACTACTCGGTGGCTGGACACACACACACACACACACACACACACACACACATATATATATATATATATATATATATATATATATATATATATATATATATATATATATATATATATATATATATATATATATATATATATATATATATATTATAAAAAAGTTCATAAACACAGAAAGTAGGCAGAAAAAAAAACACACAAGCTTAACACGAAATAAGCAAAACTAAACCAAATGAAGGAAAAACACATAAGCCGAATATAAGTGCGTGGGATTATAGGCAAAAAAATCGCCAAACAAAAACAAAACTGATTTACAAAGTATAACTTCTAAATTACCTATTTGTTATTAGTGGGAGAATAGGACTTATCTTATTTCAACGAGTAATTGCTTTATACTCCTTGAATAAAATTTGTCATACAATGAATCAAATTATGAACACACAAATTCCTAGAAAATATGACGAAGCTACTACTGGCTGAAAATAAAACATGAAAATGTCACTATCAAAGACACTTCGTCTGTAAAAACACGTTTTTTGGACTTTTTGTTTTTATACCCATAATGCCACATATACGATAATTATTTTTCACACTATATCAGTATTTCAATAAAATATAAATATAAAATATCAATATAAGATAAAATATCAGTATCAATATTTATCAACAACATCAATATCAATTTATAAAATATAAATATTTCTTATAAATATGAATATTTTGAATGTGAAATAAACATCCTCGAAAGCTTTACATATATATTGTTTATGCTATTTTCTTTTATTTTTTCTTTGCAATATCTGTAAATAACTAAAAGATAATTAAATGAAGCTAAACAATTTTTCAAAAGACTTTGGACTTCTAAATGGAAATTCGAGTTAAAGTTTATTGTTGGAAAAATTATTTTAAAAACTAATTAAGTATATTTATTAGTAAACATATATTTCTTACCTAAAAAAAATGCTTTTTGATATCCCTGTTTAATACATTATGAATTAAATTCTTCTATTAATTTATAATTTATTTGAAAATTCGTCCATTTCCTTGACCAAGTTGATGACATTCTTAGATAAAGTTAAAGTAGAGTTTTTCTGTCCTTTTGAATAAATTTCCCTCCCAGTATTCATATAAATATTTATTTATTAAGATAATACAAATCATTGCTTAAAATCTTATAATTTTTTTCAACATTTTATAATATTATATTTTGAAAATAGAGAAAGGTTTTTCAGAGCTAGAAGTGTGGTAATCCTGTATATGTGACGTGATTCGGTATTTTCGTGGAAAAGTGGAAGCGTTCGCGACTCTGAGGCGGCAGGTCGAGGGTTCGCGCCCCGTCACGGACTGAGGTTAGTAAGGGCATACACTCAGGGTAACTATTACATCTGCCAAAACAAGTCCTTCGCAAGAAGGCAACCGTCCTAGCCCTTAGTAGAAAAGGGAGTTCGTGACGTAAAACCGAAACTAGTGAGATAATTTTTACCTTTTTCTGGTGATTTACAACTCAAATATGTTAAAAGAATACATTGTCAGAACGAATCGAATCGTCTGATGTATTACATTTTCTGTTTCTTTTTTTTTTTTACTAATTTGCCCCTATTTAACACGTTTACAAAAGCAGGGTAGGACTAGAGATTCTGTTTTGGTGACCAGTAATTGTTATTATTTTGGTTTTGTTTGGTTTTTATCCGTTAATTTACCAAATATTTAAGTTAAATATGAATTTCACCATGGACCTAGTAGAAGAAACCAATATTAGTTAGAATGTAACCAAATTTTAGTTTAAGGTTTGGTATTTAATTCGAAATAAAACTAGGCAATTTTTTGGTTTTTTGGTTTGTTAATTACCAAAATTAAAGTTAATTACGAATTCCATTAACTACCGGTGAGTTTTATTACCAAAATGGGTTAATTATAACCAAGATGTTGGCACATTCTAGGTTACCAAATTGTAATATTTCCATCTTGGCTTAAATTGACTTGGTTATATTTGGAATTAATCCATTTACCAAATTTTAGGTTGAGGATTTCTTTTTAAATGCAGATGAGTGAAATAACCAAAATTCGTAGAAATATAACCAAGATTTTGGTTCAATGAAGATTGTGTAACCAAAAAATAAAAATATTTTGATTTGAAATTGGGATATTTTTGGTTTTGCCAAAAAATGAGTGAAATAACCAAAATTTGCTGAAGTATAACCAAGATTTTGGTTTAATAAAGATTGTGTTACAAAAATGTTCCATTTTAAATTGAAATTAGGCTTGGTTGTAACTGGGGTTAATCTGTTAAATATCAAAATTTATGTTAAATATAAATGTTATATTTTAAAATGGACGAGTTAAATAACCAAAATTTATCGAAATATAACCAAGATTTAGGTGTCTTGAAGGTAATACTTGTTGAAATATAACCAAGATTTTGGTTTATTAAGTGTTGCATACAAAAAATAAAATTAGATTGAAATTAGGCTATCTATCGTTTTGATTTGTTAATTACCAATTTATAGCTTAAATATAAGTGTTTTTAACAACAAATTAGGACTCCCAGTTAGATTAATTCGGCTAAACTTGTGTTAGATTATACCAAATTAGACCTTAAGAGGTTGGTGTAGTCTAAATTAAGTTGGCTAGATTAGTTACATTAGATTGATTAGGAAATAGGCTAGCAGAAAGGATTGCCTAAATAAGATTTTACTAGCTAAACTTAGGCCCGATTTCTTGAACAGTGTAAACTTAGGATACCATATTGTTAGTTAGCTAGACACACAAATGGATCTCATAAACGCATCTGACGCGGTTCTGTGTATGGCTAGGATCCCGTACGGGATCCTAGCCATGCACAGAACCGCTTCAGATGCGTTTATGAAATCCATTTGTGTGTGTCTAGCTAACTAACAATATGGTATCCTAGGTTTACACTGTTTAAGAAATCATCTGAGATTTTTGTAACATATAAACGTTACCTCTAAATAAAAATAGTCTTATAATTAGTTAGAATTTTTTTTTAAGTTCTTTTGTATAGGTCTAATTTTAATTTAACGTGGAATAATTACAAATATATTTTTAATGTTGTGTTTATTTGTTTTATATGTAGATATAGTTTACTTGCTGAAAGTCTGGAGGTCAATAGTTTTTTCTTGTTTTTTTTTTCTGACGGTTATTATAGAGTAAAACATTATTATTATTATTATTATTATTATTATTATTATTATTATTATTATTATTATTATTACTGTGTATGTTTATTTTTCAAGTGAGTGTTAATACAAAGTGTTTATGTGTATTAAAAAATATAAAAAAAAATCCGCTGACTGGATTCGAATTAACGGGGTTGAGTTACCGGCTCCCACAATCCCCCGCTGTGTCCATGAGCAAGATATGGTGAGTATTATTATTATTACTATTATTTTGACATACACAAACCTGTTATCATGTATCTGCATTATGCTTATAAAGGCTCTATCAGTAACGCGTTACTATTTTTATTATTATTATTATTATTATTATTATTATTATTATTATTATTATTATTATTATTATTATTATTATTTTGACATATAATTAAACCTTTATTATGTATCTGCATTATGCTTATAAAAGCTCTATTAGTAACGCGTTATTATGATTATTTTTTTCTTCTTCTTTGCAGGACTCGACTCTTCGTCACAGTAACAAACATATATTATGGGAACAAGAAGCTTTATATATTTTGCATATGTTTGTACGTGTATGTGTACATAAATGACGCTCTTGCGTATGCTACCGAAGATGCTTTTTGAAACACCCGAAACTCGTTATCTGTGACATTTGTTACACAGACAAATTAGTATTATTTTTAAATGTCATTTATTGTTGGCCCTTATTGAATTTTATGGTTATGTAACTTGTGATTATTGGTTTCACATTGTAAGTGTATTTAATTACGCGTATTTAATGAATTGAGGTAGGTTTATTATATATATTTGTGTGTTTCTTCTGCGTTTTTCTCTATTTTTTTTTCATTTACATGT
>JAXCGZ010018985.1:62500-72500 GCA_037179515.1 Halocaridina rubra | reverse complement strand
AGAGAGAGAGAGAGAGAGAGAGAGAATATAACCTTGTTTGTTCCCCTTGTCCTTTTCAAAATTTCATGGATGAAATAAAGTGAGAAACTGAGCAGTTGTGTGTGTTTGTCCCGGCGTGAAAAGATGTAACAATGTCTTGAAGTTTTTTTTATTTTATTTTATTTTTATTTTTACGAATAACTGAATCGACTCCATACTTCCTGTTAATTAATAGTTGCATTACTTATAATTTACATATTTAGTTTTTTTATCATTAAAAGGATTAATTTCTTTTTATTAAAAAAATTTGTTAAATTTTTTTTTAGATTTTTTAACTTGCTGATCATGTAGATTAGTTATTCATTTTATGAATAAGTTTTTAGTTTTTTTTTTTAGCTATTTACCTTTCTTCTTTTTCACTTCATTTAAATCAGCATAGGTATTTGAATTTAGCTAACCTAACCTGACCTGACCTGACCTAACCTGACCTATTAACATAAATTCAAAATAATTTTGATACAAGCGTACTTAAGTTTTCATATCATAAAAATCAAAACCCAACTAAAATTTCGAAACTCCCCATGACAAACCTCGCCAAACCTAACCCAGGTCATCCCACCAAAACATTACCTAACCTAACCTAACTGATATAAAAAAATATCTCTACAAACTACATGATATACACATACAGTCATAATTTATAATTTCATTTAAATCAAAACTAACCAAACAACTTGAAATTAACAGTTAGAACTCAACCTAACCTAACCCAACATAATTTGATATTGCCTAGCCCATTCCGGCTTCCTAACCAAACCCTTTAACGCAATTTTGCAAAGGATAATATTGATTCATACATGCATACCTACACACACATACATACGGACATTCTTCAGTAAATCAAAACCGACCTAACATGTTAAACCTAACCTAACCTAGCTAAACTCAACGCAACTACCAATTTTAGCGTATTATCACACAAATACAAAAATACTCATGAGTCATGTAACATATTTCCTCGTATCAGTCATATAAAAGCGAACTTAACAACTGGAAACTATCTATGACGCAATCAGTCAATTGTCATTACACGTGAAACTGATATCATTTTGGGCAATGATGCTGAACACGCTGTCAGATTTTTCATTGTCTTTCCTAATGTGTTTTTTTCTTTTTGTGTCGTTGTTTTCTTTGTTTTTTTTTTATTAACAAGAAAGCTTCACTTAACATGTAATAATTATTTACTGGTTATTGTTAAAAAAATATGATGCATGTTACTAGAGGTGTTTGTTGTGTGTGTGTAGGTGATAGAGTATTATTATTATTATTATTATTATTATTATTATTATTATTATTATTATTATTATTATTATTATTTTATTATTATTATTAATAGTGGTAGCACTAGTAGCAGCAGCAGCAGTAGTAGTAGTAGTAGTAGTAGTTACAGTATTATTCTTGCTATTGATATTAAAATGATAATGATAATGATAATAGAATATTATTATTATTATTATTATTATTATTATTATTATTATTATTATTATTATTATTATTATTATTCGTAGTAGTATTGCTATTGATATTGTTTTTATTAAAAGTATTATTATTATTATCACTATTATTATTCAGCTATCACAACAGATAAGACGGGGATTGGGCAGATAGCAAACTTTCCTTTTCTCATATTTTAGTTAAAAAAAAAAGGATGGATAGGGTATCTTAAAGCTTTGCTACCTCTGTTCTTTTGTTACGGTTGTGGCCAACCCATGACCCTCTCATATTAAAAACATATTATGTTATTTGGTTATCAGCCCCTCCTTCCCCCCGTTGGGAAAAAAAATCCGGAATTCGATCACAGGTTTTCTATTGTTCTTTTATGTTCTTTCAGACTCGGTTAGGCCTTGAAAAAAGTTTTTTTTTCTTCTTGTTTTCTTTGTATTTTTAATTGTTTCGTTTTTGGTTTTTGTTTATTATTTTTTTTATATTTTATCGTGTTCCTTTCGATTATTTTTAATAGTTCTATTTTTTTGGTAGGAGTTCTTAGTTTTCTTTTGATTTTATTTTTTCTGTGTTGTTTCTTCTGGAGCTTTAGATATATGTGTGTGTGCTCTTATATATATATATATATATATATATATATATATATATATAATATATATATATATATATATATATATATACTGGTATATATCTATTTATCTGTATGCGTGTGTGTATATAAATACATACACATAAACGCACACAAGCGCACACATACTATTGTACTCTTCCGAAAGTCACATATCTAATAATAATAATAATAATAATAATAATAATAATAATAATAATAATAATAATAATAATAATAATAATAATATTAATAAATGTCGATTGTAATTAAGAGCTGCAGGACAGTGTTATTGACCATAAGTATTTACCGTGAATGTACGCTATGAATCTGTTTATTTAGTCATCTATTTGTATTTGTACCTACTTATTTATTTTTATTGCTTATTTTTTTTTATTTACTTCCGTATGTACAGGGTGGACCATAAGATGGGACACATTTTAAATGCTATTTTCCCATCATTATGGTCCACCCTGTATATATATATATATATATATATATATATATATATATATATATATATATATATATATATATATATATATATATAACTTTTTTTTTTTATCTATCATTCATTTATGTTCTTTAACATGCAATTTCATTTTTTTATTTTTTTATTTTTTACTTATTTATTCATTTATTTATTATGTGAATGAGAAATTCAGGATGGTCATTTTTTTTCCCTTACTGAGGCTCAAACTTTGGAAGTTACTATTGCACAGTGGCTTCACACATTTAACATTTTAAATGAAAGATATAGCATTGTATATTTGCCCTTATCATAGCTAATGTGTTTTGTCCTAGGTTCAAGTCCCCTGTCGGGGGTAAAAATGATTCATGTTTTCACATATGTAATGTGCTTATTTGTTATTGTTGGTCCCGAATGAGATTGGAAAGTTGAATTAAATGCAAAAACGAAACCACGAGTGAGGTTGGGGGAAACTGTAATATAAACATAGTGGCATTCAGATAGAATGCGTTCATTCCTACTATAGCAGATATAAGTTATAAGGTCTGTTTCCTTTCAACCTTCTGTGGTGTAGTTGGTAGCGCCTTGGCTTAGTAATTATAAGTCCTTGGTTTAAGTCCCTGTCGGGGTAAAAATGATTAATGTTTTCACATATGTAATGTGCTTCTTTTGTTATATATATATATATATATATATATATATATATATATATATATATATATATATATATATATATATATATTGTTCCAGTTTTACGTCACGACTGCTTTTCTACCAAGGGCTAGGACGGTTGCCTCCTTGCGAAGGACTTGTTTTGGCAGATGTAATCGTTACCCTGAGTGCATGCCCTTGCTAACCTCAGACCGTGACGGGGCTCGAGCCCTCGACCTGACGCCTCAAAGTCGCGGACGCTACCGCTTGAGCCACGGTAACTACCATATATATATATATATATATATATATATATATATATATATATATATTATATATATATATATATATATATATATATATATATATATATATATATATATATATTTATATATTTGGGAGAGGGGTGATGGATGTGGTGTTGTAGTGAAAGGTGTGAGGGGTTTATGGGGGCGGCTAGAGGAGGAAATCTTAAATGCCCTGATGATGAATTCTTTACATCATGACTATTAACTTTCTTTTAACACCCAAAATGCCAGGGTCTCTTTTTGAGAAAAAAAATTTCCTCATTTCATTAGGCTGGGGTTATTTCCTTACGATTGGGCCTACTCCTTCTACTACTATTACTACTACTACCACAACTACTACTACTACTGCTGTTGCTGCTACTACTGTTATTATTTCTACTACTAACGCTTATACTGTTGCTTATACTAAAATAGCTAATAATAATAATAACATTATTAATGACGATAGTAATTATTTTTATTGTTTATCTTATTATTATTATTATTATTATTATTATTATTATTATTATTATTATTATTATTATTATTATTATTATTATTTTAATTATTTTAATAATAATAGTTATAATAAAGATAAAAAATATTTGAAGTAATAATAATAATAATAATAATAATAATAATAATAATAATAATAATAATAATAATAATAATAATAATATAATTATTATGAGAAAACAGTGACTGTATTTAGTAATAATAGTAATTTGGTAGTAGAAATAATACTTATAATAATAATAATAATAATGATAATAATAATACTTATAATAATAATAATAATAATAATAATAATAATAATAATAATAGTAATCATTATAATTATATTATTATTATTAATATTATTATTATTTTTTTTAACAAAATGACTATTTGTGGTAATTATAGTAACTTGATAATGATAATGATAACTAGCTTGTTTACCATGGTTATATATCTAATACAATCTTTTGTTTAATAATAACCTTCATTGTCTCTCTCTCTCTCTCTCTCTCTCTCTCTCTCTCTCTCTCTCTCTCTCTCTCTCTCTCTCTCTCTCTCTCTCTCTCTCTCTCTCTCTCTCTCTCTCTCTCTCTCTCTCTCTCTCTCATGTATTTATCTCTTTCAAGCAGTAAAAAGTGAAAGTATTCTCTGCATCATTGACCAAGTACTTGTTTGATGTAATAAAAGATAAACAAAAATTTATAAACTGCTTTTATTCTTTTATAAAATTCTTTTTTAAATGCTTTTGATAAGTATCTTATTAAGTGCTTTTAAGAAATGCTTTTGTAAATACTTTATACTGTATATTTAAAGAAATGCTCTTGTAAAATACTTTTTACTGTATATTTAAAGAAGTGCTTTTGTAAAATACTTTATACTGTATATTTAAAGAAGTGATTTTGTAAAATACTTGACTGTATATTTAAAGAAGTGTTTTTGTAAAATACTTTATACTGCATACTTAAAGAGAGTACTTTGTTCAATGCATTTACCTAATACTTTTTTCTATATTGGTTTAAAAGAGAGTTTATAAACTATATTTCATTAAATAGAATATATTTAATTAAATATTTTTACTCACTTAATATTATAAAATATTCTTTTATCGAATATCGAGTATTTTACAAAAGCACTACTTTAAATTTTCTTTTATCGCCCTTCAATTATTTTCTTACAATAGACTCGGCAGGAACTAATATCAGCTCTCTCTCTCTCTCTCTCTCTCTCTCTCTCTCTCTCTCTCTCTCTCTCTCTCTCTCTCTCTCTCTCTCTCTCTCTCTCTCTCTCTCTCTCTCTCTCTCTCTCTCTCTCTCTCTCTCTCTCTCCAATACTACTCACAAAATTTTTTTTTTTTTGTGTTTGTGACTTAATTCTTTTTTTTCTTATATATATATATATATATATATATATATATATATATATATATATATATATATATTATATATATATATATATATATATATATATATATATATATATATATATATATATATATATATATATATATATATATATCTGCTACTACTACTACTACTCACTCAGCTGCTTTTACTACTATTACTACAACTGCTACTACAACACTAAGACTCAGACTCACTAACGCCCCCACACCAACATTTTAGTTCTCTGCCATTGTTCTGAATAAGAGCGTAATTTGAATATATTTTTAAAACCCATTGTTATTATTATTATTATTATTATTATTATTATTATTATTATTATTATTATTATTATTATTATTATTATTATTATTATTATTATTATTATTATTATTATTATTATTATTGTTTTCATACCATTCCATATTCATATGATCTCTTAGTATGACCTGAAGCAGAAAAAATATAATATCGTTATGAATAAAATCGTATATTTTATTCATGTTTCAAATTAATTTGCATTTTTTGTTCTCACGACCAGTTCAAGTCGGTGTCGGTCCTAAGCCTAGCTCAGTGGAGGGAAAATTTAAGTGGAAGGAAGTGGTGGAGGAGGAGGGGCTAAGAAGAAAAATGGGAGGGGGATAGAGCTGGAGGGAGGAGGAGGGAAGAGGAAGAGGGGTTAAGAAGATGAAAATGATTGGATTGAGTGTAGGGAGGAGGAGTTAAATGGAGGAAAGAGGGAGGAGCTTGCAGAGAAGGAGGGGCTAAGAAGAAAAAAGAAAGGGCTTTGAGATAGAGGGAGGAGTTAAGTGGAGGAAAGAGGAAGGAGTTTGCGAAGGGGGAGGGGCTAAGAAGAGAATGGGGATATTATTAATGTTGAGGGAGGAGGAGCTAAGCCGAAGAAAGGGGAAGGAGTTTGCAGAGAAGGTAGGGCTTTTAAGAGAAAAGGGAGGGGATTGAGGTATAGAGAGGAAGAGTTAAGTGGAGGGAAGAGAAGGATTTTGATGTATAGAGATGAGGTATTCAATGGAGGAAGAGGGAGGAGGTTGCATAGGAGGAGGGGCTAAGAAAAGAAATGGGAAGGGATTGAGGAGGAAATAAATGGAATTAAGAGGAAGGAGCGGCTAAGAAAAGAAAAGGGAAGGAATTGAGGTGGAAGGAGGAGGGGTTATGTGGAGGGAAGAGGGAGGAGCTTGCAGAGGAGGAGGGGCTAAGAAGAGAAAAGGGAGGGGATTGAGGTGGAGGAGGAGAAGTTGAATGGAGGGAAGTGGAAGGTCCTGGTGGAGAAGTATTCACACCTGTCTAAAGGTGTAAACATTAAGCCTGTTGATTTGACAGGGGTCTGGCTTGATATTTTCACTTATTTGCCCTTTGGTTAGGTCAAGTTTGGTTAGCAAGTTTAGCCTTTAAGCTCAAATTCTAACCTAACCTCACCTAACCTTTCTTCGCTGTTGATAAAAACCAGGTCCAAGGTCTTCAGGAATTCCGGTCCTTTTTTATACTGAGTCTGTCCTTTGTTATGCTCAGTCTTTGGCAACCCTGGTTCAAAACACTTTTAGTATCGGCGTTGGCAAACGTTTGAGCATAAAAAAGTACAGACTCGCTGTGAAAAAGGATATGAAAAAAACGTTTATTCCTTCTAAGGCAATTGGTTCTGCATGCAAACGTTTACTGCATCTAATTTTAGAGGTTCTGATGAAGAAATGCAATGCTAACTAAAGCTGAAAAATGCACTCTTTTATGCGTCATGACTTATCCCAGTTAAAAAAGGGGTGGACATATATTTCGGAACTACACGGAGATTAAGGCTGGATGCTCTTCCTAACGCCCCCACGGTAAATCAAACCCGACTCGCCCTCTTTACCATATAACTTTCGCGACCCCTCCTAGAGCAGAAAAGGATATAATGAAACCACTATTTAATTAATTCTTTTCATTTTTATTACAAACAGAGGAATATAATTTTTGGATTAGAATAATATATAATATAATTAAAAATCATAGTTTTATTTATTCATTTTTTAAGCCAAACAATACATTTCATTTAAATAACCACAAAATAATGTATTCGGATTTGTTTTCAATTCAAATTTTATTTCTTTGTTTCGTTCTTAAGTGAAGTTCTTTCTTTGTTCTGTTTTAGCATTTTTTTTTTATAAATGAGTCATGTTTTTCATTATTATTATTATTATTATTATTATTATTATTATTATTATTATTATTATTATTATTATTATTATTATTATTATTATTATTATTATTATTACAACTACTACTACTACTACTAGCTTCACCATATGTTTTATAGTAGTACAAAGGGGACAAAAATAACATATATATATATATATATATATATATATATATATATATATATATATAATATATATATATATATATATATATATATATATATAGAGAGAGAGAGAGAGAGAGAGAGAGAGAGAGAGAGATTTGAATTCGCATAACTGTTGACAGTTGAATGGAAATTAAATCAAGTTTTGTTTTTATATTTCATTGGCTATTTTAACAAAAACCTTAAATAATGCAGTGATTAAAAATATCTAATGATATTATTAACAAAAAAGTTGCTTTTTTGATGTCGTCTACCCCCCAATTGGGGGAAACAGCCAAGGTTGATAGATTGATAGATTAAAAAAAACTAATCTGATGATATTATAGTAGCAAAATCAAACACAATTCTACAATTACATTTAAAAAGATAAAAATAAAAAAGTAAAACAAAAACAAGTAATTAATATGTAAAAAAAATAATGCAATTGACATTAAACAAATAAAAAAGAACAAATAAAAAAATAAATTATTAAAATGTAAAAAATAATGCAATTACACTTAAAGTTTAAGTCTTAAACAAATACAGAGGAACAAATGAAAAATATATAAATTATTAAAATGTAATTTTTTTTTATTAATCTGAGGGTATTATGGTATCCGGCTCCCCTCTCCTATGCCAGTTTAATATCCATATTTGTTATGACAATGAGTTTTATAATTATAGTGAGTTTTATACACCGTGTTGTACTTGGGGACCACGTGAGTTTCGTAACTCGTTAGGTATTGGACCTTCTCTTTCGTGACGTATTTAGGCTCATATTCCGTTTTATAAATCGTATTATAAACCACGTCGGTTTTATGCGCGGTTTTATATTCCGTTTTCGTGACGTATTTAGGCACGTATGAGGCTTCCGTGACATATTTCGTATGGTAGTCCGTGACGTATTTTGTGTCGTAGGCTGTCACATATTTGACCTTTTCCTTGTATACGGTGGTCGTGACGTATTTTGGTACGTATTCAGTGACGTATTTTTTGACTTCAGCTGTCTCGTATATGGGTTTTGGAACCGTTGTAGGCAGCAAGACTTTATCCAGGACTGTCGTGTACGAAGGGACCTGAAATACGTAGTAGAATAAATTATCTGATCAAGAGGGATGGCCAAGTCAAAGCAAAACTTTGATACCATGCGGAAGGAAATAAAAATAAGGGATTCCCGGCCCCCTCCCAAAGACCCATTTCTTCAACTTTTACTAAGTTCAGGGGCATGCGGAGGGGATATACTTGTCCCCTACCCCAGCATAATGAAAGAGATAGTTAATTTAGTACAACATAATATATGGACTAGAGGTGAAGAATGGATTAAATACTTCATGCATGCATACATACATACATACATACATACATACATACATACATACATACATACATACATATATGCAAAGTGTAATAAATAATGAGTATAATAAGTTATTTAAAAAGTAACTTCACTTACTTTTTCCACTTTCGTCTTATATTCTGTAACGTATTTGATTTCGGGAGGACACTTCTGAGGGCCATAGGGATCATGTTCTTGTGCTTTTGAAGTTCCCAAGAGTACTGTTATAAAGGCTGCAATCAGGGCTTCGGTAATCATCTAGAAAAAAATAGTAAAATCATATTATTCTTCATAAAAATGGAGCGAACATGTTATGAGCTCTGTCACTCCGATGTTAGCAGACGACATGAGGCTGTTGCCCCACCCGGCCGCTAGAGGCGCCCACAATAGCAGATGACGTGAGGCTGTTCCCCACCTGGCCGTTAGAGGCGCCCCCAATAGAATAGCAGTATTTTGAAATCCCGACTGGGGCAGTGACCGAGCTAATAAGTAGGAGTGGCACTGCTGTCCATCGAAAGTTTGAAACATTGGCACCCTCAGTTTATTTATATTTATTTTGATTATAGACGTGTATATTTTGATAGGATTAAATTTATCCATAGAAGCCCGAAGCCCGTACTAGTAGTATTGTTAACTGAGTAGAAATATTTCAACATACACTAACTGCTAAGCTCATGCTCAGTATTTATGTTCGCCATTCCAGTTCAGCGCTTCTTTTCAGTATCAGAGTTTACTCTATACTGCAACAGTTTTACACAATACTTACTGCTCAGTATTCTTGCTAAGCACTTGCTCAGTATCCTTATACACTGCTGCTCAATATTTTTACTCCTCAGTTTTGCTCAGTATCCCAGTGTGCTCGGTACTGCAATAAGTTTAACATATCACTTACTACTCAGTATTCCTGCTCAGCACTTCTGCTCAGTATTCCTATGCACTACTGCTCAGTATTCATACTT
>JAXCGZ010018985.1:45000-50000 GCA_037179515.1 Halocaridina rubra | reverse complement strand
GTCACGTACTGGGTTTGATATTGGGTCTTGTAGAGCGTCTGGTAATCCGTGACGTACTGCACTTGGGTCTGGTAATGAGTGGTGGTTACGTACTGAGGTACGTACTGAGTTTGGTATTGGGTTTGGTACACTGTTTTGTAGACAGGTTGGTAGACGGTGGTTGGTACGTACTGCTGCTTGTAGACAGTCTCGTAGACGGGGACCTGAGGATAGAGACGGGAATCTGTTATTGTAGTGAAAAAAATGTGTTGATGGTATTCCAATATGCTGTTATTATATAGTTGAATGGAAGATGGTGAGAATGAATATGAAGGAAATGATAATAGTAATAAGAATAAGAATAATGATAATAATAATAAATAATGATGATGATGATGATGATAATAATAATAATAATAATAATAATAATAATAATAATAATAATAATAATAATAATAATAATAATAATAATAATAAAAATAGATATATTATTATTATTATTATTATTATTATTATTATTATTATTATTATTATTATTATTATTATTATTATTATTATTAAGCATAAAGAACATAGAATAAATTGACGATGATGATGCAGAAAAAAGCAATCAATAGGAAATGTAGTTATCATAATCAGTTTCGTGCAGAGAAACGTAAATAAGAAGAGAGGGAATAATAAGAAGAGCAAGAAGAAGAAGAGGAGGAGGAGGAGAAAGATGATGTGAGGGGGTTGGTGGGAGAGTAGTTAGATATAGAAGGAGGAGGAGGAGGAGAATGAGAAAAAAGAAAAAAGATATTACACTAGATATATTAGTTTGTTTAATATATTATTTTTCGGTGACATGTTGATGTAGGAGAAGAATAAAAGTGTGTGTGTTTGTCACAGGCGGGTCGGGAGAGAGGTAAAATTTTAGAGTAAGAACGCGTGTACATCACCTGTTGAATTTGTGTTTGGTACTGGGTAACGTATTCGGTCTTGGGATAGCAAGGTGGTGCAGGAGGGGCGTATCCCCCATCAGGATGTGCTGCAATAACAGCAATCACCGCTGCTATCACGGCCGCAGATAACCAACTGTGCACCATCTGCCGAAATAGAAACGCATTAATAAAATGATATCAAGTAGAGCTGAACTTACAGCAATCACCGTTGCTATCACAGCCGCAGAGAACCAGCTGTGTGCCACCTGCAGAAGTATATGCATAAAAAACATTTAATAAAATGACATCAAGTAGAGCTGAAACTACAGCAATCACTGTTGCTATCACAGCCGCAGAGAACCAACTGTGTGCCATTTGCGGAAGTATATGCATCAACCCCCCCAATTTAATAAAATGACATCAAGAACAGCTGAAATTACAGCAATCACCGTTGCTATCACAGACGCAGATAACCAGCTGTGTGCCACTGGCGGAAGTATATGCACCTTAACCCCCCCAAAAAAAAAAAAATAAAATAAAATAAAAATCGATTTTTTTGACAGTAGAAAAACACCTTATCACTCTCACTTTCATTTTGGTTTCCCTTTCATTGCTGCCTCCGGGGGAACAAGCAATTATTTTTTATATTTTATTATTTTAATTTTTGTTAATCCAAAATTAAATATTTTTTCATTTTATCGTTTCGCAATATCTGAAAAAATAATGCAATTTTTTTTAGTTACCCTGAGTTGTAATAGGGAATTTTTGCTTTATTTGTTCGTTTGTTTCTTAATTCATTTTTTTTTTATTAATTTACCCAATAATGCTCACACTACCTCAATCACTCTTTGGAAGAGGGTGCCGAGTCAAACCACACATCCATTCACCAAATGACCCTCCCCTGCAACTCTGAAAGTTGTATTTTTCATTTGATTTTTTGGAGGTTTTTATTATTACTACTACTACTAATACTACTACAATTACTACTATCTAAATCTCCCTTTTGTGAAGGGTTGGCCGAGTCAAAGCACACCCATTCACCAGATGATCTTTCCCTTGCAACTTTATTTCACTCAATACTAACATGTCAATCCTTATTCTCATTAACATGCCAACACTCCCCCTCTTTTATGCCTTTATTTTCACTCCTTCCACAACTACTCACAAACAGATGAAACACTAAGACCTCTTTCACACCAAAGTGGCACGTTGCACGTGGCACGCCAGTTAAAAACGAATACGTCCGGATATATATGAAACCTTTCACACAGAAGTGGCGTGACGCGTCCCATGTGTGACTTGTGACGCAATTCGCACGTGGCACATGGTTGCAAAATTCAAGCCCGAACCCCCTCATAGTCTTTTATTATTCGCCCCTCGTTACGCCTCATTTAGGAGACTTTTAAGACAAGCAAGAGAACACAGAAGCTGTGTATTAGTCCTTCTACAAAGGAAAAGGACGGAAAAATTCATAGTAAGAGAGGACTAATGGACTCCAGGTGGCAGAGGTAAC
Source organism: Halocaridina rubra (assembly GCA_037179515.1). Lineage (NCBI taxonomy): Eukaryota > Metazoa > Arthropoda > Malacostraca > Decapoda > Atyidae > Halocaridina > Halocaridina rubra. The sequence continues at coordinate 47,588 of JAXCGZ010018985.1, read as the reverse complement.
TCAGTTTCTCAGCTGGGTAGAAACCAGAGAAACGAAAAAGCAATTAGAGAAATATAGAAAATTAACTACTGGAGGCAGAGAACGACCAACACCAGTTTTTTTTTTTATGAGTGTGAAACCGGGACACGCAGAAACTGCCCTCATCAATGAAGGCCAGGGCACAAGAAAATTCCAAGACAAAGGAAAAGAAAAAGGTTAAGGACAAGGCAGAGATGAGGTAATGTCACACAAAGGAAAACGACATTCAGGAAAAAAACCAGTCAATGTACAGAGGACCTAGATATATGGAGGACTAGACAGGAGGAAAGGAAAAATAAGCAGAGTTAGAGATAATGTGTAATGGAAGTCAGAAGACGCCAGAGTTCTCATCTGGACAGCAGCCAGAAAGAACGAAAATTAATAAGCATAAAAGAAATTAGGAGAATGAGCTATGGGAAGCAGAGAGACAGCAATGCCTATATTGGTTAAAACTCAGAAAGAGAGTAATCGAATTGACTCTAGGAGGCAGAGAGGCCTCAACTCCTATTGGTTATAAAACCACAAAGAAGGTAATATAGGCAATCGGAAAGATAAAATTAACTATGGGAGGCAGAGGAATCTCTCCTCTTCTCACGGATAGTAACCCTATCCATCTCCCCCCCCTCCCATCGCACCTGAAACCTTAAAATTTCCGAATTATGTAATTAAAATTCCTTTACCTTCTCGCGCGAACTCTTCAGTAGCAAGAACGGGAAGAGACTGACGTATCCACCATCGTTTCTGCCCTATTTATACTCTCTTCCTCACCCCGCCTCAAGTGACCCCTTCCTTGTCCAATGACCTTGCACTCTCTGCTTTTCCGCGACTCATGATGACCTGGTCTCTGTCTCCCCCTCTCCCATTTTCCTAGCAATTTCGCCCCCCTTCCCGTTCCCTCCTATTCTCATTTGAAATTTCATTAACCCCCCCCTCAATTCTCAGTCTACCTTAAGGCTTGATGTGAATATGTGTGTATGTGTGTGTCCTTACTTGACCCAAGACGAGGGAAGGATGGAGAGAGAGAGAGAGAGAGAGAGAGAGAGAGAGAGAGAGAGAGGAGAGAGAGAGAGAGAGAGAGAGAGAGTGATACTCTTTCATGTGTAGCCTAATCGACTTTGTCATTATGTATTGAATATGGTTATTAATGCTTGAAATTAAACAGGTTTCTTTAACTTTTTTTTTCGATTTTTTCCAATACTTTAAAGTTCCAATATCTTTTCTTTTGTTATATTTCTTTATTTTTTATTTATGTTATTCATTTATTAATATATATTGATTTGTTTATTAACTAATTAATTTATTTATGGATAATAATGCGTTTATTTATATGTATTAATAAATTTATTTCCGTATATATATATATATATATATATATATATATATATATATATATATATATATATATATATATATATATATATATATATATATATATATATATATATATATATATATATATATATATATATATATATATATATATATATATATATATATATATATATATATATATATATATATATATATATATATATATATATATATATATATATATATATATATATGTATATATATATATATATATATATATATATATATATATATATATATATATATATATATATATATATGATAGAGACTGTTTTTGCGCCAAGGACTCTTATTTTCTATTAAGGGCTAGGACGGTACCCTCATGAAAGGGGACTTTGGTTTGGGAAAGTGCAACTCTTACCCTGAGTGAATGCCCTTTCTAACCTCAGATCGTGGTGGGTCTCGAACTGACGACGGAACAGAGTCGTGGCCGCAACCACTTTGCCACGGCTACCACAATGTGTGTGTGTGTGTGTTTATATTATTATAATTAAAGAGCTGAGGCTTTCATGAGGGGACAAACATCTTTTCACCTGTTTTTGAATTCGTAGGGTGTGTGTGTGTGTGTGTGTGTGTGTGTGTGTGTGTGTGTGTGTGTGTGTGTGTGTGTGTGTGTGTCAGAATATTTGTACCTCTTGCAGAAGAGATATTATTCCGCTCTTGTACCTTATGAATGACATAGGAAGCTACCAAAAAGGAATAAGGAATTGGACGAGGCAACGTATCCCTCCTTATATGTTTCATCTAACTGGAAATGTTCCTGGTAAAGAAATATGTAACGACAGGTAAGGTATATGTAATTTTAATTGAAATAAATTATATAGATTAAGTTTTATTATATTTCCAGTTTTTTTTTAACTCGTACAATACCTTAAATAATCTATCTATATTTGTATGCATGAGCCATTTTTCCCCTTATAAGGGGAGTGGCCGAGTCAAGGCAAAAATACTCTGACTCTTTGTGAAGAGAAAATATAGAGGGAATTTCCAGTCCTCTCGCTCCTCCCCCATTTAATAGACTCTTACGACACGCAGGGGTACACGGAGGAAGTATTCTACTCCCTCCATAATACGGAGTTATGGAGGTCCGATGATGTCATATTAATTTTTTCAAAAACTTTTGTATAGTGGCAGACAAACAAGCAAATGAATAAAAAGCAAATATTGATAACTCACTTTTTGTGTTACGATTGTGGCCT
>JAXCGZ010018985.1:35000-40000 GCA_037179515.1 Halocaridina rubra | reverse complement strand
TGGCTATAGAAAGTGAGTTCAAGGAATTTCTTGTTGCTCGCATAAATACTGGGTCAGAGAGCATTATAATAACTGTTGTATACAACCCACCAAGGAACCAAAATAGGCTTGAAGTTTATGAGGAAAGTCATATAGGTACTATTGAAGTCATAAACTCAGTTGTTAACATGGCACGGGAAAAAAAATGTAGGATTTTGATTATGGGAGACTTTAATCATAAAGAGATAGATTGGATAAATCTTGACCCACACAGTGGTGAGGACTCATTCGGGGCAAGATTCCTAGATTGCGTACAAGGGAATTTCCTACACCAACATGTAATGGAACCAACAAGAGCCAGGGGTGGGGATGAGCCATCACTACTTGACCTAGTGTTCACAGATAATGTGTTGGATATTGAAAATATTGAGTATGAACCACCAATTGGAAAGAGTGACCACTGTGTGTTGTTGATGGAGTATATCATTGAAGATATTCTTCCTGAGAGTAGAGGCACTGAGGACATGAGGAGGAACTATCCGAAAGGAGATTACATCAAAATGAATGAGCTTTTTGCAGTTATTGACTGGAGAACCTTATTTTACAACAAATCTGTACAAGAAATGCATGACATCTTTTGTGATAAATATGGGAAGATAGTAGATTGCTGCATACCTGTCACCAAAGTAGGTGTAATTCATGCCAGAGAGAAATGGTTCGATAATGAGTGTAAAAGAGCTAAGGAGTGGAGAGACAAATGCTGGAAAAGGTATAGGAGGAGAAAAAACATAAATGCCTGGCAAACCTACAAAAGAGCAAGAAATGACTACCTAAGTAAAAGGAGAGAGGCAGAGAGAAACTATGAGAGGGACATCACCAGGAAGGCTAAAGAAAATCCCAAGCTTTTCCACAGCTTTATCAGAGGAAAACTGAAGGTAAAAGAACAGGTTTTAAGGCTAAAGAGAGCGGATAGAAGCATCACTGAGACGGATGAAGAGATCTGCAAAGAATTGAACAAGGAGTTTCAGTCAGTATTTACAGTAGAAAATACCCCACCCCCTCAGATTGCAGTGATAGAAGCTCAAGGGCCGGTATTAGAGAACATCAACTTTACAGCCACAGAGGTATGCAAAGAGCTGATGGATTTAGATGTTCATAAAGCTACAGGTCCTGATGACATATCCCCTCATGTGCTTAAAAAATGCGCAAACACAATATCAGTGGCACTAAGTATCATATTTAAGGAGTCACTGGAGTCGGGGGAGATTCCAAGATGCTGGAAACAAGCAAATGTGATACCTATCTTCAAAAAGGGAAGGAGGGATACGGCTCTGAACTATAGACCAGTTTCCTTGACCAGCATAGTTTGCAAAGTTATAGAGAAACTACTAAGGAAACATATCTCTCTTCACTTGGAATCCTTCAACTTTTTGTCAGTGAGGCAACATGGCCTCAGAGAAGGTAGATCAACAGTAACAAACTTATTAGAATTTTATGATGAGGTAAGCCAAATCTTACAGGAAAGAGAGGGCTGGGCAGATTGCATATTCCTAGACTTCCAGAAAGCGTTTGACAATGTTCCACATGGGAGACTTATTAGGAAGCTGCAATCAATGGCTAGAATAGGTGGAAATGTTTTGGAATGGATAAAAACTTACTTAGAAGGAAGGGAACAGAGGGTTAGAGTAAGACACTCAGTGTCTGAATGGAGAAGAGTTAGTAGTGGAGTTCCACAGGGTTCAGTTTTAGGGCCACTTTTGTTCCTTGTATATGTAAATGACCTACCAGAGTCTGTAAATTCATTCATGAATATGTTTGCAGATGATGCAAAGATTGTGAAGAAAGTAAAAAACGAGAACAATGGTAGAGAACTTCAGGAGGATCTAAATAATCTGCATGAGTGGTCAGAAAAGTGGCTAATGAAATTCAATACTTCAAAATGTAAGGTAATGAGAATGGGTACAAGTGCAAGAAGGCCCAAGTTTGACTACTCGGTGGCTGGAGTACAACTTCAAGAGACAGAAAATGAGAGAGATCTAGGAGTAAACATACTGGCAGATTTGTCTCCAGAAATACATATAAATGGCATAGTAAGGGCAGCATATGCATTCTTATCAAATGTAAGGGTAGCCTTCAGGCACATGGACAAGGAAATGTTCAGAAATATTTATGTAACCTATGTGAGGCCAAAACTCGAATATGCAGCCCCCTTTTGGAATCCGCACTTGAAAAAGCACATAGCTAAGCTTGAAAAAGTTCAAAGACATGCCACGAAACTGGTGCCAGAAATACGCAGTCTCAGTTATGATGAGAGGCTGAGGGAATTAGACTTACCATCACTGGAAGCTAGAAGAGTGAGGGGGGATATGGTGACAGTCTTTAAATTCCTTCATGGTTATGATAGAGTGGATAGGGATCGATATTTTGATATGGCTGGCTCTAGAACTAGAGGTCATAGTTTAAAGCTTCGTAAGAAAACTACTTTGCAGGATGTAAGGAAATACTTTTTCAGTGTAAGAGTAGTTGATAATTGGAATTGGCTAAGCGAGGAGGTAGTTAATGCAATCTCAATCCATAGTTTTAAGGACAGGTATGATAAGTATCACCAAGTCTAAAATGGAACCGATGAGGAGACGGGAAGATACGAGCTTTGGGCTCTTTCCCGTAAACACAATTAGGTATTCACAATTAGGTAATCACATACATACATACATGCACTCTAGCATATATATATATATATATATATATATATATATATATATATATATATATATATATATATATATATATATATATATATATATATATATATATATATATATATATATATGTGTGTGTGTGTGTGTGTGTGTGTGTGTGTGTGTGTGTGTGTGTGTGTGTGTGTGTGTGTGTGTGTGTGTGTGTGTGTGTGTGTGTGTGTGTGATATCATATTAATTTCTGAAACCATGTCACGTTTTTTAATGAGGACAAAAAAACAGCTAGGAATTTCTGCAAAATTATGTGAAAAAAGTATCTATTCCTGTCTTTTGTCGTAAAACGAAAAGGTTATTCTTAACATCAAATTACGCAACTTCATGATAACAGGAGAGAGAGAGAGAGAGAGAGAGAGAGAGAGAGAGAGAGAGAGAGAGAGAGAGAGAGAGAGAGAGAGAGAGAGAGAGAGAGAGAGAGAGAGAGAGAGAGAGAGAGAGATTGTGGAGTACATTGTGAATATGTTATGAAGATTTTTCCATAAGACGTGTGTGTATGTTTGTGTGTGTGCGCGTATGTATGTGTGCGTGTTTGTGTGTATGAGTGTGTCCGTGGTTATGTGTGTGAGTGGGGACAGAGGTGTGTGTGACAGAGAATAATAATAATAATAGTAATACCAATAATAGTAATAATAATAATAATAATAATAATAATAATAATAATAATAATAATAATAATAATAATAATAATAATAATAATAATAATAATAATAATGATAATAATAATAATTGTTACAATATAAGAGTGGATGTTCGCTGCATGTAAGAGTATATTAATATCACTTAGAATATAATCTTTGCAATAAAAGAACATATACTGACATTATATAAGATTATACTGACAATACTTAGCATAAAATTTTTGTAGAAGTCATAAAAGATTATACTGAGATTTCTTGGTACAATTATTGCAATATAAGAGTGCATGAGTTCATCATTTAAAAGATATTGACATTGCTGAGAATCAGTTTGATAAATTTACAATATAAGAATGCATGAGGACATCATTATATAGAGTACATTGACAATGCTAAAAATAATTATTACAATATAAGAGTGCATTAAGTCATTATGTAAAATATATTGACTGCTCAGAAAAATTATTTATTTGTAAAAGAACTAATAAAACTATCCAGAAATTGCTTTGCATATTTTTTTTCACAATATAAAAATGGATGTATACATCATGTAAAAAGTAGCCTGACAATGATCAGGTTAATTATTTCAATATAAAAGTTGATACTGGCATATAAAAAGTATACTGACATTGCTTGAAATATTCTAATATTACAATATAAGAGTGAATGCCAACACCGTACAAGATAAATAATAGTAAACTGTCTTTACTACCACAAAGTATGCAGTTTCTATTTGATCGCTGATACTGTTTCTGTTTCATTAATGTCCCCTGGCAATTTTCCAGCCTGTGGGATCCCTGACAGACAGGGCTGTCTCTGCCAATTTTGCTCTTATTCTTAGGAACACGAGTTGTAATTACCGAATGTGTCTTTCCACCATTCTGGTATAATACCTTTCGTTAACTTATACATAAACACCACCACCTTACACTTGATTTGTAATTGGTGAATGTGTCTTTCCACCATTCTGGTATAATACCTTTCATTAACTTATACATAAACACCACCAACTTACAATTGATTTGTAATTGGTGGATGTGTCTTTCCATCATTCTGGTATAATACCTTTCATTAACTTATACATAAACACCACCAACTTATACTTGACTTATACATAAACACCACCACCTTATACTTGAAGTATTCTTGTACCTTGAACCAATTTAGTCCCCTAATACATGGTGTTTTTACCATGACCAACAGCGACTTAAAAAGTAAAATTATTTCCTTTTGACCTTGCTTAGAAAACTTTTACTAGAGTCACTCCATATCACTGAACAATAATATATTTAGCAAAGAACTAGATCAGTCATTATTCTTTTTCCTTCTGTGGCTGTCAACTGAATATCTGTTTCAATTTAAGAAGGGCATACCGTTTGCTTTAGTGCATATATTTTCAACAAATGCAACTGTTAAAAAACTGTCAAGAATTTGATTTAGTGCATATATTTTCAACAAATGCAATTGATAAAAAGCTGTCAAGAATTTGATTTAGTGCATATATTTTCAACAAATGCAATTGATAAAGAGCTGTCAAGAATTTGGTCCAAGTTCCTATCAGAAGGAACACTGACCTGAGAAGGTCCTACTTTAATTTCTAGGTCTTTGGGTATGTTATCAAGATAAACTCTT
>JAXCGZ010018985.1:22500-27500 GCA_037179515.1 Halocaridina rubra | reverse complement strand
TGGATAGAACCCACCCCAAGGGAAAAGTATATAAATGAAAAGACCTGAAAGAAACCTGGTGTCAGGGGAAGTCACAAAATATTGACGTTAAACTCTGGAGTTTTAGTTTTAAGAACAGAACTGGAGAGAGAACCTACTCAGTGGAAGTCTCAGAAGACACTAAACTTAAAATCTGAGGTTTTGTAAATATATAAGTGTGGCGTGTGGTACCGCGGTAGCGCAGTAATTAGAGCACTCGAATCGGAAAGTGACAAACCCGTGTTTGACCCCATCTTGGGGCGTTAGGAAGGTCATCCAGCCTTAAATCCTCAGTCCAACTTGTCTGTGTCTACCTCTATTCGAATGGGGATTTATAGTAAAAAAAAAAAAAAGATTTTTTTTTTCTCTGAAAAATTGATAATTTAATATAGTTTGAAGAACCGTAAAGGAGAAAAATAACTTAGTTAGTTGAAGCCACTCAAGAGACTGAAATTAAAACCTGAGGTTTTATTTTTTTGTCAGAGACAAATAGACGTTTACCATTACTGGTGAATGTATGATAATATATTTTAGACATCACGTTTTGCATCATATTCGGCATTTGTATTCGTATCCGCATCTAAGCTCAAAATCAGAGGTTTTAAATTTGTGTCCCAGACAAAGAGAGTAATAGCCAATATGACTGAATACCTACTGTAAAGATGAAAACAGATTCGATCTTTCGCAACATTTTTAGTATCCGTATCCGTACATATTTTTGTCCCAGACAAATAGAAGATTAACCAATATTGGTGAAAACATGATAAAGAAAGAGAGTAATAGCAGGTTCCACGTTTCGTAAGATTATTTGTATCCGTATCCGGACCTATTTTTGTCCCAGACAAATAGAAGATTGGAGAATATTGGTGAGAATATGATAAAAAAAGGATAGTAATAACAGATTCCACATTTAGCAACATATTTAGTATCCGCATCCGAATTTTTTTTCCCAAACAAATAGAAAATTAGCCAATATTGGTGAAAACATGATAAAAAACAAAAGTCATAACAGATTTATATTTCGCAACATCTTTAGTATCCGTATCCGAACTTTTCTTCAGACAATAGAAGAATTGTCAATATTAATGAATACATGATTAAAATTATAACAGATTCCACGTATCGTAACTAATTAGTATCCGTATCCGAACTTATTTTTTTTTTCAGACAATAGAAGAATTGTCAATATTGATGAATACATGATAAAAAAAATATATAACAGATTCCACGTTTCGTAACTAATTAGTATCCGTATCCGTAACCTCCTCCCCCACCGTAACTAGGTTTGGGACACACCGTCTTGTAAGTTTGGACGGTTTTGTAGACGGTATTGTACTGGGGAACAACTTGCGTCTGGTAGACTGTCTTGTACTGTACGTCGGTTTTGGTGACGTACTGAGGAACATATTCTGTCTTGTACACTGTCTGATACTGTACGTTGGTTTTGTAGACGGTCTGATAAGCCGTTTGGGTGACGTATTTTGGGACGTAGTCGGTCTTGGTGACGTACTGGGTCTGGTAGACCGGTTTGTACGCTGTTTCGTATTTAGTGACGTACTGTACTTGAGTTTTATATTCAGTCTGAGTGACGTACTTGGGCACGTACTGGGTGTCGTACTTGGTGTTGTATACGGTCTTGTATACGGGTTGATATACGGTGGTTGGGATGTACTGGGGTTTGTAGACTGTCTCGTAGACGGGGACCTGCAAGGATGATACAGAGAATTAATATCAAATATTACATTATATCTACTTTGATATTTTAAGATATTCAAGATTCCTATTTAAGCTTTAGCTTTTCACACTCATGTATGGCCGCTGAATTTTGGCTACCCTGTTGAAGTCATCATTCTCCGCCAATCTCTTCCCCCTCGTAGCTTGTTTCATACGGTCGGTCCAACATATAAATTTCATTTTTGGCCGAATTTTTTTCTACCGTTTTTATGTGCCACCATTAATTCCCATTCAATTGGGGGTGGACGCAGACAGGTTGGAGCCAAAGGGGGATTAAGGATGGATGTTCTTTCTAATGCTCTCCGGTGGGTTTGAACATGGGTGTGTCAGTTGCCGAATCGAGCGCTCTAAGCACTGCGCTACTGCGGTCCTCAGATAATAAAAGTCAGTCGATGCTTTAGACCGAAGAAAATATACAATACAGGGTGAGCCAAAGTATGTTTACGGTTCCCTAAGTCGCATTGGTGTTAAAGAGTAGCGCTCATCTAGTCTTCATCCCCCAGCAACGCTCTCTTACGGATCCGCTGTCGGATTAAATATAATCTGTGACTTAAAACCGATCACATTAACACGTGAATACTTACTTTTTCGATCTTTGTTTGGTATTTGGTGACGTATTCGGTTTTAGGGTAGCATGGAGGGGGACCGTATCCGTATCCGGCTGGTTCGGCACTTATAACAACGGCGGCGCAAGCCACTACGGCAAATGAAAACAAACTGCAAGCCATCTGTAGAGAGAAAAGATATTATGAGGGATAGTGCATTTAAAGTGTGTGTGTGTGTGTGTGTATGTGTGTGTGTATGTGTGTGTGTGTTTCATTTTAGGTCAGGTAATTGATCACCGTTTGATTCGTTAGAGAGGGCATTCACTCAGGCTAACGGTCACACTTGCCAAAACCAAAGCCCTTCGGAAGAAGGTAAAGTCCTGGCCCTTAGTAGAAAAAGGGAGTCCGTGACGTAAAAGCGATGAATTATATACAGGTAATTTTTATATTGAAACCAGTACTTGATTAGGATACTGGGAATTGCTTAATTTTTGTTGTATTTTACTTTTGGATTGACATATTTTGAGTTTTTGAAGTATGTATGTGTGTATATACATGCATATATATATATATATATATATATATATATATATATATATATATATATATATATATATATATATATATATATATTTATAAGATTTCAAAATGGATATATTGTATCATATAAGGATATTATTATTATTATTATTATTATTATTATTATTATTATTATTATTATTATTATTATTATTATTATTATTATTATTATTATTTCATTTGGGAATGGCTCAGTTAATGTATTGTAATACCAATATGTGTACCTGAAGAAGCATGTGAAATTTCGGAAAGCTTTCTTTCTTATTATCTTCACGACTAATAATAATGATATTTTAGTATACCTCTTCATCATAGTCATAATGAGTCTTTAACCACTGGAAACTCGCTAAAATAAATCAGTGATTGATTAACTCCAAAATTCATTGTCTCGTGACAGGGAAAAATCTCTCTTTTTCATTAATTACATGAAAGCGAAAGAAATTGACCGATTTGTGGAATTCTGTGACGTCATAGTTATGACGTAATGGATGATGCCATTATGTCATCGATGATGCAATCGCCTTTCTTTTGATTATTCAATCATTTTGCATAATAGTACTTAACTTGTTATTTTTGCTGCTGCTACTACTACCACTACCACTACTACTACTACTACTAATGCTACTGCTACTACTTCTACAACTACAGCAACCACTATTATTATATTGGTTGCTGGTAATACCACAGCTACTAGTGGTACTGATACATTATTTTAAAATTTTTGAACATTTATGTAAAACCTAGTTTCGTATTTCTGCTTTCAAAACTTTCTCCCTCAAAGTCTAGATATTTTACTATTCAGCCTTATTTCATAGTTCTTTTTTCTAGATCTGATTTCTCAGATTCTAGATACTATTACTACTACTACTACTACTACTACTACTACTACTACTACTACTACTACTACTACTACTACTATTATTATTATTATTATTATTATTATTATTATTATTATTATTATTATTATTATTATTATTATTATTATTATTATTATTATTATTATTATTATTATTATTATTATTATTATTACTGCTACTGCTTTTACAACTACTAGTACTACTACTACAATAGTCACACCTTTCCAGCAATAGCATCCACAGCATTAGTAATAGTAATATTAGTCACAGTAGTAGTAGTAGTAGTATTGTCAGCCTTTTCGAGGAGAAATGAGTCAGCTTTTTACCATGATCTATATTATATTACTAGTAAATTTCACGTAAAGATAAACAGCATAAGTAATAACATTGAAAGACAGTTAACTGTAAGTAAGATAGTAATATATATCTGGTAATGATGAATAAATACTAAAAGTAAAAACATTAAATGAAAGCATTTTTCTAGAAAAATAGTGTAAAGATGAAGAATAAAAACAATAAAACGCAATTACATGAGGCTGTGTTATTATGAATTGTCTTGTAAAGATGAATAAGAAATAATAAGAGAAAAATTAAGAAAAAAAATTAGTGAAAGTTTATAATGATGAATATTTAGTAACAATAAAAGACAGTTAAATGAAAGTATTTTACTCGTATACATATTGTAATGTCGATTAAAAGTAGCAATAAAAGACTCTTAAATGAACGCATTTTCACAGTGTAAATACTTGTATGGATGAATTATTTTGCTGGCATAATTATCTAGTAATAATCAATAAAAGAGACAATCTTTTAATTCATCTTTATAATATATTATTTTGTAAAGATGAATAAAAAGATTCACTAAATGACCTGTGCATAAAAGATATGTAAATGGATGTTTACATTCGCTTAAGGGTGAATATCATATTGTAGCACATGTAAAATTGACTTCTATAAGTACCATTATAATTTTATTTTATTTTTCCAGCTGATATTTTTACAATCATAAACTTTTTTGTTTTGTTATTATTATTATTATTATTATTATTATTATTATTATTATTATTATTATTATTATTATTATTATTATTATTATTATTATTATTTTCATTATTATTATAATTAAAATTATTATCATTCTTATTGTTATTATTATTATTATTATTATTATTATTATTATTATTATTATTATTATTATTAAAGTATATTTTATTTTCATTTTTATTTCAATCAGTGTAATTTTTACCTCATGTTCACGGCTGAGATT
>JAXCGZ010018985.1:12500-15000 GCA_037179515.1 Halocaridina rubra | reverse complement strand
GTAATTTATAAATATATAATTATATATTTAACTTTATTTATACATATGTAATTATATAATTAACTTAATTTATACATATATAATTATATAATGAATTTAATTAATACATTGACTTTATTAGGATTAGCACAGCATGTGGATGGTACCTGCATTTCTCCCCTAAGAAATACTACAAGCACTCTGTTTACGGTTCGTTTGTGTGTCAATTTTCTGATATCACGACTGCTCAGTGGTAGGGTGCACAAATCGGTAAGTGATAAATCTGATTAACACCCATTTGATCCAGCCGCGGGACATTAGGAAGGGCATCCAGCCTTAATTACCCGAATATTGATTGCGATTTTTTTTACTTTTACGCTTTAAAAATCACTATTAATCCTCATTATGCGAGTGGAAACAGACAGATTGGAGCTGGGGGATCATGGGTGGCTGCCTGTATAATTGTGACACATAAAAGGTAAAAAAAAGAAAATATTCAACAAAAACTGTTGCTCGCTTTTTCTTCTTCTTTTTCTTCTTCTTCTTCTTCTTCGTCTACATCTTTTCCCACTTTTATGTGGGGTCGATGTTGCTGACCAGTTATCTGTGCTGGTCATATTTTGGTATTGGCAAATTTTTTATGGCCGGATGCCCTTCCTGCCGCCAACCCTCCCCATCTACCCGGGCTTGGGACCGGTACCAAGTCGAGGCTGGCTTGCCCCCCTGAGTGGCTGGGTTTGTTGCTCGCTTTCTATACACCGTAATTGTTGCATCATTGAATATACAAAAGAGAGCACGAAAAACAGTGACACATGCAAAAAAAAAATTTAATTATAGTCTTAATGTAATACTCTTCCATCGTTTTATATTATTCTTTCGAAAGATTTTTTTTTTATATTTTATACTCTCTCTCTCTCTCTCTCTCTCTCTCCCTCTCTCTCTCTCTCTCTCTCTCTCTCTCTCTCTCTCTCTCTCTCTCTCTCTCTCTCTCCATCCTTTCTCTATGGTTGAGTTGGAGAGTACGTCTAAAAAAATGAAAGAAAAATACAAGAAAATTAATAAAAAAAAATTTAGGCTTTATTGTCTTAAATGGAGAATGATTCTTGCATATATTGACTTTCTAATTACACATGAATAAGTAAATAAATGTATAAATAGATGAATAGATAGATAAATAAATAAATATATAAATAAATAAATAAATAAATAAATGGAAAATAAAAATACAGTGAAAAGAGATAAAAGTGTATGTACACATATACAGCCATACATACATACATACATACATACATACATACATATACACTTGGCTATTTCTAGTATATAATATTGCTTTAATCTTCTTTATAAAATGTTTCAAATACTCTCTCTCTCTCTCTCTCTCTCTCTCTCTCTCTCTCTCTCTCGTCTCTCTCTCTCTCTCTCTCTCTCTCTCTCTCTCTCTCTCTCTCTCTCTCTCTCTCTCTCTTTCAGCTAGAGCCATAGTGAATAATAACATGACCAGATAAAAATCTCTCAAAACGAACTTAAGACTTTCATTGTATATTATCAGCTTGAAGCTTTCAAAGTATTTATCAGCTTAAAGCCTTCAAGGTATTTTATCAGCTTAGAGCTTTCAAAGTATTTATCAGCTTAAAACTTTCAGAGTATGTTATTAGCTTCAAGTTTTCAAGGTATTTTAGCCTATGAGCTGAAGCTTTCTAAGCTTGCTATCAGCTTATATCTTTCAATGTATTTCGTTCACTCAAAACTTTCCATGTATTTTATCAGCTTGAAACTTTCAAAGTGTTTTATCTGCTTAAAACTTTTAAAGAATTTTATCAACTTAAAGCATTCAAAGCATTTTATCAGCTCAGAGCTTTCAAAGTATTTTATTAGCTCAAGGTTTCAAAGCATTTTATCAGCTTAAAGCTTGCAAAGTATATTATCATCGTAAAATGTTAAAACTATTTTGTAAGTCAAAGGTTTCAAGGCAGCTTTAACATCTTAAAGCTTTGAAGGTATATTTAACAGCTTAAGCTTTCAAGGTATTCTGTCATCTGAAAGCTTTTTAATTATTCTGTCATCTGAAAGCTTTCAAAGTATTCTGTCATCTGAAAACTTTCAAAGTATTCTGTCATCTGAAAGCTTTTAAAGTATTCAGTCATATGAAAGCTTTCTAAGTATTCTATCATCTGAAAGCTTTCAAAGTATTCAGTCATCTGAAAGCTTTCTAAGTATTCTTTCATCTGAAAGGTTTCAAAGTATTCTGTCATCTGAGAGCTTTCTAAGCATTCTTTCATCTGAAAGCTTTCAAAGTATTCTGTCATCTGAAAGCTTTCTAAGTATTCTGTCATCTGAAAGCTTTCAAAGTATTCTGTCATCTGAAAACTTTCTAAGTATTCACTCATCTGAAAGTTTTCTAAGTATTCTGTCATCTGAAAGCTTTCAAAGTATTCTGTCATCTGAAAGCTTTCTAAGTATTCTTTCATCTGAAAGCTTTCAAAGTATTCTGTCATCTGAAAGCTCTCTAAGTATTCTA
>JAXCGZ010018984.1:137500-140927 GCA_037179515.1 Halocaridina rubra | reverse complement strand
CTGTCTCTGTCTCTGTCTCTATCTCTATCTCTATCTCTATCTCTATCTCTCTCTCTATCTCTATCAATATCTCTGTCTCTATCTCTATATCTGTATCTATATCTATATCTATATATATATACATATACATATATATATATATATATATATATATATATATATATATATATATATATATATATATATATATATATATACATATATATATATATATATATATATATATATATATATATATATATATATATATATATATATATATATATATATATGTATGTATATATATATATATATATATATATATATATATATATATATATATATATATATATATATATATATATGTATATATATATATATATATATATATATATATATATATATATATATATATATATGGCCACCTTGGCCGAGCAGTAAAGCTTGTGAATTTGATTCGTCAGGTATAGGGTTCGCGGCTCGCCAAGATCTGAGGTTAGAATGAGCATTCACTCAGTGTAACGGTCACAATTTCCGAAAGCAATATCCTTCTTAAGAAGGCACCGTCCTAGTCCTTAGTAGGAAAGGGAATTAGTGACATGGAACCGATCATATATATATATATATATATATATATATATATATATATATATATATATATATATATATATATATATATATATATATATATATATATATATATATATAAGAGTGTGACACCGTTACAGGGAGAAACTTCCCTCATCAATAAAGGCCCGGGCACGAGAAAACACCAAGACAAAGGAAAAGAAAAAGGTAAAGGACAAGGCGGAGATGAGGTAATGTTACACAAAGGAAAACGACAGACAGACAGAATAGTCAAAGTACACACGCACACACACACACACACACACACACACACACACACACACACACACACACACACACATATATATATATATATATATATATATATATATATATATATATATATATATATATATATATATATATAATATCTGTGTGTGTGTATATGTACGTGTAAAGTCAACCTATCAGAATGGAAGAATTTTTAGATCAAGGGTCGTGTCTGTAAATATAATAAAATTGTTTCAATATACTACAGTAGGTTTACACAGGTGTTTACTCATACCTTACTCTTCAATTAGCAGGTAAGTGGTTCTTACTAACAGCAATTACAAGACAAATAGAAACGGTTTATTTTTCTCTCTTCATTTTCTGGGTAAACTGACGCGAGTGTCTATTATTGTACGTGTTTTTATTCTTTTTTTTATCTTTTATGCTCTTGAATTATCAGTTGAGTTTGGAAAGTATATTTCATTAAATTGACGTGAATTAGAATTAATCAGTTCATATCCATTGTTATGGTTATTAGTACAAAACCTTAAAGAATATAATGGTAAAGCGCCGAATATTACAAGTAGCATATAAAGAAAAAAATAAGTACGAAATAAGCAAAATGAATAATAATAATACTACTACTACTACTACTACTACTACTAATAATAATAATAATAATAAAAATAATAATGATAATAATGATAATAATAATAATAATAATAATAATAATAATAATAATAATAATAATAATAATAATAATAATAATAAGAAAAATAATAATGATAATAATGATAATAATGATAATAATAATAATAATAATAATAATAATAATAATAATAATAATAATAATAATAATAATAAGAAAAATAATAATGATAATAATAATAATAATAATAATAATAATAAGAAAAATAATAATGATAATAATGATAATAATGATAATAATGATAATAATAATAATAATAATAATAATAATAATAATAATAATATTAATAATAATAATAATAATAAATGGCCTTTTCAGGTTTAAACCAAAAGTGGAATAATTCGGAACAATTCAGAAGAATATAGAGCACAGCTGACTATCGTTCAACACCCAAGAATAAAATAATTCTTTAAATAACGGGAAGAGCATCTGGCATAGTATCCAAAAGACTATTATGAATAACTGGCTATCAAACAGCCTAGCATGATCTTTAACCTGTGTGATGCTGACGAACTATTATGAATAACTGGCTATCAAACAGCCTAGCATGATCTTTAACCTGTGTGATGCTGACGAACTGGTAAAGCCTCAGAAGATCACTGTCCTTGATTTCCATTCCATAGCTCAGTCGCTGATACTGAGCGTCCTGGACTACGATGCTCGCTGTCCATGCTGCTGATGTTGAAATCATCCATACCTGTATCCACTTCTGGAGAGTATGACAAAGCTGTATTTTACCAGTATAAACCAGCGTTAAAAATTAGTATTTAAATCTTCCCTTCCGCCTGTTTCCATGGCCAAATGGATTAGAGATACGTCTGCCATACCAAATAACTCGAGTTCGACCCCTCCTCGTGCCGTAGTAGATATGTAAAAACTATCAGTTAGTTCTGCATTCTAAACTCCGGAGCTTCCGTGGTTTAGTGGGTTGAATATTAGTTTACCATACCAAGAGACCTGAGTTCGATTCTTCGTGCCCTAGGGAAAAAGTTTGTTTCCCATTTTATGTATTACTACTAAAACCCATTCGAATAGAGGTGGGCACAAATTGGTAGGAGCTAGGGATTTTAAGCTGGATGACCTTCCTGTTGCCCCGCGATGGGCTCGAATACGGGTTTTTCACTCCTTGAAACGTAAAGGATGTTGAAAATGCAGTAGGTATAATAAGTATGCAACGAATGACAGACTATTTATGTAACAAACTGCACATTCTTTGTTTTGAGTTGCGACGACTTATATCACTTAATCGAAAAACCGTCCCTTAGGGAGTCATTAGGAAGAGCGGCAATAGTTACTCAGAAATAAATTGATGGGTAATTACACATTCACACACACCCAACCAAATCATAATTAGGTCATAGACGATATATGGAATGTATTGCGATATGTTTGGAAATATGACTGGCATATGGCTCAGTGCTTTCATTCAGTCCTTTGTCTGATACTTCGTTAACTTGTCTACTGGATTCTTAACTGAAAAAAGTTTTATTTGCATTAGGAACTAAACACTGAAATGATGCCTATATGCGTAGTAAGATATATGAGTAAATTATTTGAATATAACTGTAGCGCATGCTGATGGTATCTTTAGAAGGATAATAGTCAAGCTATGAACTGAAAATATTTTTGTATCGCGGAGAATATAATTATTTACTGAAATCCGTCCTATATGTCAAGTCGAACTCCTTGGCCCGATTTCTTAAACAGTGTAAACCTAGGATACTATATCGTTAGTTAGCTAGACACACACAAATGGATTTCATAAACACATCCGACGCGGTTCTGTGTATGGCTAGGATCCAGTACGGGATCCTAGCCATACACAAAACCGCGTCAGATGCGTTTATGAAATCCATTTGTGTGTCTAGCTAACTAACGATATGGTATCCTAGGTTTACACTG
>JAXCGZ010018984.1:105000-132500 GCA_037179515.1 Halocaridina rubra | reverse complement strand
CTTAATACCTCCAAGAGTCAGTTTCTGGCTATCTCTTTATTTTCTTCTACCCCTGAAGCCCTATTTTCTTCGAATCTAACATAATCTAAATTTCTAAATCTGCCTTAAATAATTGATGGTTTTTGTTTCGATTTCGTCGTTACATTTCCTCTTTACAGTTTAAAATCTATAAAGGTCTTATCCGTCTCTGCTTAGAATACTGCTCACACATCTGGGGTGTTTCTTCTTATACGTATGTTCTTGAGAGTGTTGAATATAAGGCAATCAGAATCATCAGTGACCCTTCTCTTACTTTTGATCTAGATTCTTTTTCTATTTGCTGCACAATATCATCCCTTTCTCTTTTCTGCTTTACCACTTCCATCGATGCTCTGATGAGTTGGTGATTTACATCCCTTCCCCATTGCCAAAACTACACAACACTCGCCAAGCAGCCTCATCTCACAGGTAATGTGTGGAGGTTTGTAGCTCGCAGTTCGGTCAGTGCAGCGACTGCTTCATCCCATCCACCCCCAGACTTTGGAACTCTCTTCTTCCTTCTGTCTTTCCTATTCTTTATAACCTATCTTCCTTCAAAATGAGGATCAATCGTCATCTCATGACCTAATCTTGCCATATCTCTGGGTCCACAGTGCTTCAATTATTTTTTCAGTCTGTCCTATTCCTTTGTGTAACATTCCTTTATAACTGCCTTGCCCTTAAGCTTTAATTTTTTCTTCGTCTTGATGTTTCTTTGGTGCCTGTGCCTGATGAAGGCAGTTTTCTTGCCTGTCCCGGTATTACACTCAGAAAAGGTGTATATTAGAGACTAAACTGTTTGGTAAGCAGAAGTAACTTATGCTGAGATGTATAAACTATGGAACAATCTATTATGGTAGTCAATGCCTGGATGTCAAGTAACCAATTCTAAGATGTAAAACGAGTAATATGCTTCTTGTTAATGTAGTTACACATTTTTATATTCATGTAGAGCTTGTTGCTGTAGTTGTTATTTTTATGAATAATGTTATTAGAGTTTATGATTATATTCATATGAATTAAATTTCAAATTTCGTTGCATGTGATATATATTTTGCATTTATTGCATTCTTGTTTTATGCATAGTGCATCATTGTGTATTCTTATACTTTTGTTTGTGTTTTCTGTATTGTTATGCCTATTGGTTTACACTTACGGTGTAATTACTATCCATTTCTTCTAAAAATTATTTCTAGAAGAAGATAATTCTGAATTTTGTCATAAAATAAGTACACATCTAATTTTTATATATTTCATGTCAATGTAATATATTCTATCATTTCACA
Source organism: Halocaridina rubra (assembly GCA_037179515.1). Classification (NCBI taxonomy): domain Eukaryota; kingdom Metazoa; phylum Arthropoda; class Malacostraca; order Decapoda; family Atyidae; genus Halocaridina; species Halocaridina rubra. Next base: position 131,196 of record JAXCGZ010018984.1, on the reverse strand, counting down.
GTAAATTATAGTTATTCATTATCCACTCTCTTATGAGTATTTGGATAGTCTTAGGCCACTTTCACACCAAAGTGGCACGTCGCACGTGGCATGCCACGTAGCACGCCAGTTGAAAACGAACATCCGGAAATATATGAAACCTTTCATACAGAAGTGGCCTGACACGTCCCATGAGGTTTTTCAATCTCCCGCACAGCCCGTCGCTGCGCCGTATCGTGTTTTACTTGCGATTGCGCATAAAAATTCGAAAAAATTGCTTTAGAACAGATAGATGTTAGGGAAGGATATTCTTTTTTAAATATATTGTCAAATCTAACCTAATCCAATACCGATAGCATATGACCTTTTCAACTGAAGAACTTTTCTTTTATTAGCTTCGAGGGTAACTGCCGTAAAAAAAAAAAAAAAAGTGTTCTGCACTGCTCTTTGACGAATGTAACCTTACCTGATACTCCCCCCCCCCATATATGACCTGGTCTCTTGTTCCAGAGTACATTTGCAGATTACTAGAACCAGTAGTACAAAAATATTGCTATGTATTTCTGGCATTTACTTGACCTCTCTTCAATTAGGTGATGGACCCTGACCTTACCACATACGACTGTTACCATAAATTACATGGAAGGAAATTTTCTGTAGGAAGTCTACTATAGAATTAAGCTTGGATTTACTTCCTAGCGCCATACAGTGGTCTCAAACATGGGTTTTTCATTTCCTGAGGCGAGAACTCTAACTACAGGGCTACCGCGTTCACCATGAATTTGGATTGCCGTTTAAGTCACTACTAATCCTCATATTAATCAGCGTTGGACTTGATTGCGGATGTGTTACCTCCTTAGTCGAGTGCTGTAACACACACAGATATATATATATATATATATATATATATATATATATATATATATATATATATATATATATATATCTATCTATCTATCTATCTATCTATCTATCTATCTATCTATCTATCTATCTATCTATCTATCTATCTATCTATCTATCTATCTATCTATCTATCTATCTATCTATCTATCTATCTATCTATCTATCTATCTATCTATCTATCTATCTATCTATCTATCTATCTATCTATCTATCTATCTATCTATCTATCTATCTATCTATCTATCTATCTATCTATCTATCTATCTATCTATCTATCTATCTATCTATCTATCTATCTATCTATCTATCTATCTATCTATCTATCTATCTATCTATCTATCTATCTATCTATCTATCTATCTATCTATCTATCTATCTATCTATCTATCTATCTATCTATCTATCTATCTATCTATCTATCTATCTATCTATCTATCTATCTATCTATCTATCTATCTATCTATCTATCTATCTATCTATCTATCTATCTATCTATCTATCTATCTATCTATCTATCTATCTATCTATCTATCTATCTATCTATCTATCTATCTATCTATCTATCTATCTATCTATCTATCTATCTATCTATCTATCTATCTATCTATCTATCTATCTATCTATCTATCTATCTATCTATCTATCTATCTATCTATCTATCTATCTATCTATCTATCTATCTATCTATCTATCTATCTATCTATCTATCTATCTATCTATCTATCTATCTATCTATCTATCTATCTATCTATCTATCTATCTATCTATCTATCTATCTATCTATCTATCTATCTATCTATCTATCTATCTATCTATCTATCTATCTATCTATATATATATATATATATATATATATATATATATATATATATATATATATATATGAAGAGTAAAAAGATAAACATAATGAATTCGGATTTGCATGGCTAACTTTCTGCGTAATAATGAATATATTGCGGAATAAATATATAATAGATAAGAACCAATCGAATCAGAAGCTGTTGAATACCTAAAAGCCTTAACTTGTCCTTACCTTAAGTATCAAAAGCATAGACGTTCATATATTCATCTCAACTGATCTCACATAAAGCCCAAAGAACTAAGAACAATAGTTTCAAAGCCTGAAAATCTGAGCCACTGGACTTGTATAATATCTACCTTGCTTTGTCAACACGGCTGAGATATTGATTCTGTATATATGACGAAAAAGAAAGAGATGGTCTTGGGTATATACTGAAAAGGACTGCTAATATTCATAAGAGCTTTACGAGAAGTATCATATTTGGTCAAGTAAATTGGACGAAATGATATCATTTGTACTCTCTGTATTTGTATCTGCGGTACGCAAACATGTAAATGCAAATGGGTTAAATAAACGTTTGTCAACATACCCGTACATTTACCTACGTATGTCTATCCACCTGTCAAGTTACCTTGTCATGCTAGCTCCATTGATCCTAATGTATATTTGCAGTACCCTTTTATTTGTTTACATAAAAGAAAATGACTGTATACAGTCACATATAAATGAATAGTCCATTAGCATAGATTTCCTTATTCTTACAGAATATAAAGGCTGTAATTCGAGTTACTTTATATAGAGTACGCTCATATGTACTCACGCCACGGTATATCCACTGCAGTATATGATTATAACAGAGATTGGATTGGGAGGGCGATGAGTAAAATGATGAAGCCCCTTACAATTTTGAAAAGTGAATAGTTTTACTTTACACACGAGAGAGAGAGAGAGAGAGAGAGAGAGAGAGAGAGAGAGAGAGAGAGAGAGAGAGAGAGAGAGAGAGAGAGGAGAGAGAGAGAGAGAGAGAGAGAGAGAGAGAGAGAGAGAGAGAGAGAGTCTTTTGTCTATAATTAAACCAGACAGTGGAGTTGGCACATAGTTTTCGCTAGCATATATCGAAAATGCTTTTCCTGTTTGTCTATCTACGTTGGCTGTTTCCCCCATTGGGAGGTAGCCGGCATAAAAAAAGAAACAATACGGGAATTACTTTGCTCTATGGGCAATAACGAGAAGTTTGTGAGTTAATGTAAATGAACAAGTATGAATATGATGAGCACCGGTAAGTAAATATATGAATAAATAATGAATGCATATCTTATGGTATGTAGCTTCTTTGAAAATGAATTCAATTTGCTATTATTGATTTTTTGCTCTACATAATGAAAAAGAACGTGTGTGTGCGTGTATATATATATATATATATATATATATATATATATATATATATATATATATATATATATATATATATATATATATATATATATATATATATATATATATATTTGCGTGTGCGCATGCATACCAATTTGCCTTTACCCAGTTGTGCTTATTGGAGAAAGAGCTCTTATGTTCGTAAAGCCGCTTCTCCTGTCCCTTAAAACTATAAAAGCATTTAACATTTACCTTTTCCTCACTCGATGAATTAAAATTACCAGTTACTTTTTACTCTAGAAAAGTACTACCTTCTGTAATGCAGAGAAGTTTTCTTAATTTTTTCACAACATTCCCTATCTCTGTTTCTCTTTACTGTCTTTTTTTTTCTCATTTCCACTATTAGTATGGAAGGTCCACAACTTATGGCCCCCAGTACCCAGTATAGAGGGGTGCTAAGAGTCTCCGGGGATCTTGCTTACTCCACTAGTGGTGTGAGGGGTAGACATGCTTGGTAATAGTAATGGTTATGCCCAAAATCTTGCACCTCCTGATAGATCTGCTTCTTTCGTTATTCACTTTTCCAACATCCGAGATCTGAACTCTAATCTTTCATTTGTGGAATAGCACTTAGTTACATCCCTCCTTAACCTCCTTCCTTGTGAAACCCAAATGTCTAGCCGTGCATCCTCTGAACCCATTTCAAATCTCTCACCGAAACCTGTATTCTCGTTTCCGTTCCAAAGGTGGGGTCCGTGCTTACTGTAACATTAACACTCCTATTGAAAGGCTCATGGACCTTTGTGCTTCTGATTTTGATATTCGCTGGCTAAAAATTTATCTCTCCACTACCACTATATTTTGTTAACTTCTCATAATGCTTCCTAACTCCAGTGACATTGTGTCCTTCCTTCAATGTCTGTCCTCTTGCAATGAGTCCTTGCTGTCTTCTCACCCACATGTTAATGTTCTTTACATTGGGAACTTCAATGTCACCACAGCGATTGGTATCATTCTTCTCTCACTGATGTGGGAGGAAGTTAAGCCCTTGCTTTCTCTGTCACTCATGATCTCGAGTAGATTAGCAAACATCCTACTCGCACTCCCGATTGCCATGATCATCCGGCTGACACTCTTAACCTATTCTTTACTTATAATCTTACAAACTATTCATATTCTTAACTTTCCCATCTTGGTAACTCTTACCTCTCTTTGATCTCAATATCATACATATTCATTCCCTATCCGTCAATTAATCCTACACAGCGCCGTCTTTGGCACTTCGTGGTGATTTGCATAACTTTCTCTTTGATTTTACGTGGCATGATTTTCCTTGGGGTAACAACTGCTTTCGGACCACAACCCTGATCAGGTATCCCTAAAAGGTGCTGAAATCATAACCTCGGGAATGGAGGCGATTATCCCCTTCTCTAGCAAAACTTTTTCTCGACCTAATTCTTTGTTTAACTATGGCTTATTCAAGTCAGGGATCGAGTACACCAGTCATACCTTCTGATTTAAAACTCTTTGCTTGTATTACGGCTAAGAATCACTGTACTGATCAGATTTGTAGGTATAAGACTTCCTTTTTAAGAAAGGAAATTAAGAGCCTGAATTCCTATCCCATCGATAAATGTTTCTGGTCTATAGCCAAAAAGATTTCCAAAAATGTTCGAAACTCAAGCTTTTCCCATCTCATTCGTCCTGACAGTTATATAGCCAATTGGGTAGTATTTTTTCTTAACTCTTCCATAAGCAATTCCTGTGCACCTGACATTCATACTTTTCCCCTCTTTAACCATATGCCCTCCACTATTTTTTCCTCAAGCAGTCTGTAAGGTTCTTCACTCCCTAAAGATGATCAAAGTATCCGGACTCAATGGTTTCTCTGCAAGGTTCCTTAAGGAGTTTACAGATGAACTGGTTTCCTTGCTTTATCGTCTTTTTTTGCCTCATTCTCTCAACCAGTATCTATCCTTCATCTTGGAATCATGCTCCAGTTCAGCTTGATCCTAAGAAGGGTAACCTCCCTATTCTTTCTGAGTACTGAGTAATTGCCCTAACGTCTGCTATAGCTATAGTATTCGAAAATTTGCTCAGGTCTCACTTCTTGAATCGAACTTGCTTATTTTCCATCACCAGTATGGCTTCCACAAGGCAAGATCCACTGGTGAGATCCTGTCCTATCTCAGTCATTTGTGGTCATCTTCTCTGATGAACTATGAGGAATCCTTTGTCGTCGCCCTTGATTTCTCCAAGGCTTTTAGTAGAGTCTGGTACAGGGGGGTATTGGCTAATTCCCTGCTTATGGCTTTACCCCTTCTCTTTGTTCTCTAATTTCCAGTTTTCTTTCTGACCGTTTTATATCTGTAATTGTTGACGGCGCGACATCTAGCTCAGTTACCAGTGGTGTTCCACAGGGCTTTGTTTTTTTACCTACTCTTTTCCTTATTTAATCAATGATCTCTTCTAGTCCCCATTTTCCTCTCTTCTCCACGCTTTTAGCGACAATTCTACCCTTATTTTTTCTTTGCCTTCTCTTCACAACCTTTGTCTGTTACTCGTAATCAGTCTTCTATCAGAATTTAGTTTAATTTAACGCCTCCATGACAGTGTCTGGCTATATCTTTATATTCTTCTCCTACTGATAGCCCCATTGTCTTCGAAATTAAAGAAAATTGCCATCTTAATTCCATTAACATATTATGAATTCAGATAGCATCTAAATTGTCTTGAAGGAGTTATATAATCCAGATTTCTAAACTGCGTCTCAAAAATTTAGTTCTTTTTCGTTTTCGTCATTACTTTTCCTCTTTTCAGCTATCTAAATTCTATAAAAGTATTATCCATCTCTGTTTAGAATAGTGCTCGCACATCTGGGGTGCTTTTTCTTTTTCTCATCTAATTGATAGTTTTAAATCTAAGGGAATCAGACTCGTCAAAGACTCTCCTCCAGTCTCATTCTCGTTCTCTTCGCCATAAGGTATCATCTCTCTTTCTTTTCTGTCATTACTACTTCCATTGCTGCTCTGATGAGTTGACGAACTGCATCCCTCCCACGCTGTCGAGGTCATGTAACATTAGCCAAGTGGCCTCGTATCGCAGGTACTGTGTGGAGATTTTTAGCTCGTAGATTAGTCAGTGCAGTGCCTGCTTCTTCCTGTCAATTATGAGACTCTAGAACTCTTTTCATCCTTTTGTCTTTTCTACTCTTATCACCTATCTTCCTTCAAAGAGCTGATCTATCATCATCTCAGGGCATAATTCTGCCATATTTCTAGGTCTTTATTACTTCGGCTTTTCTTGCAACCTGTCCTTTTCCCAGTGTTTATTGGTCCCCTATCTGTATATCTGTATTATCCTTAAGCTTCTACTTTTTCTTCGTCTTAGTGCCAGGGACCCGAGTATGACAATTTTCTTTGAAATCCCGATGGCAAACTCATAAAAAAACTTAGATCACGTAAATATATCTAAAAATTTCTTTGTCCATATAACTAAATGTCTCCTTATGTTTTCTAAGAAAGCTTAGCATACCATGTGTTTGATATTTCCTGAGACAAATCTGTCAAAGCATTTGTCCCTTGATCTTTTGTCGTTCTCATATTCTCGGCCTTTCGTTCCTGTTATTAAATACCCAAACCTGGGTCTTCTTGCTCTCTTTCTCGTTCTCATTACTTAACATTTTGAAGTATTGAATCTCATTAGGCACTTGTCTCTCTGTGTGTGTAAAATACTACTACTACTACTACTACTACTACTACTACTACTACTACTACTACTACTACTACTACTACTACTACTACTACTACTACTACTACTACTACTACTACTACTACTACTACTACTACTACTACTACTACTACTACTACTACTACTACTACTACTACTACTACTACTACTACTAATAATGTGAATTTGATGAAAATATCTTACAACATATGAATGGCATACATAGGGACTTCTGAACGAAATAAAGGTTGTTGTTAATAGATGTCTTTTTGTTTCAAGTTACAGGACGTAAAAAGGAGAGTGCAAGATATAGGAGGGTCTTTTTTGTTGTTGATTATTTTGTTACTTTTTGCTAACGAGAAGTCATACAACTACAGTGTGACATAAATTATAAGGTTTAGATGGATTAGTATATTAAAAGAGTAAATGAAGTAATTAGTTAGTTGCATTCAAAGGGTTAAGTATATATATATATATATATATATATATATATATATATATATATATATATATATAATATATATATATATATATATATATATATATATATATATATGATACAATAACTAATTTTTTTTATTAATAATTAATAATGTGAGGATGAATAACAGAGAGGCACAGATGACATACGAATCTAACATTGATTCTTTAAAAATACTCCTTAGTGATAATTTCAAGTATACTTTAAATTATTGATAAAGAAAATGAATGTTTTTCAGAAAACGTTAAAGATTACAAGGGTCACTACAGCATTTTTACTGAATGTTAATATCTCGTCCAATACATCTTTATGAGAGAGAGAGAGAGAGAGAGAGAGAGAGAGAGAGAGGAGAGAGAGAGAGAGAGAGAGAGAGAGAGAGAGAGAGAGAGAGAGAGAGAGAGAGAGAGAGAGAGTTAAATTAAATTAAATTAAATTAAATAACTTTATTTCCAATAAGTACATTGGTTATTCTCATTAATTACAATATGTACAGAGTAGAGAATGAATATAGTATAAGTCTCTTACATTACTTATTAAAAAACAAGAAAACAGTTATGTATATCAGAATAAAATCCTAAATCCATCATCTAAAAGTCAAAAAGTATGAAATCACATCCAAAATCCTAAAATCATACTTATATACATAATAAGAAAAGATATAAAATAAGCGTTACAGAAATAAAATACTAAAAGGTTAGAATATTATAACTCTCTTATGGATAAAAATACAAAGCATCACAAATCTAACTTTAAATATAGTTAAAATGCAAATTACGAGAAAACACATCTTAGAAAATACATCTTAAAAAGTATCTACATAAAAGGCATGAGTTAAGAAATATTTCATATGTTAAGCATCAGTAAAAGCATGTCATTCTTTTTTTAAAATATATTTCTTCAGATTACTTTTAAAAGAGTACACAGAAGGCGAGTCTCTAACAGCGATTGGGAGGCTATTCCAAAATTGTGGGCCTCTAGTAGCAATTTCTCTCGACCCCAAATTCGTGTGTGCTCTTTTTACAACCAAATTATTAGACTGTCTAGTAGTCACACCAGTTGCTGAGTTTACTGTGTCAAACTCATATAACCATTCAGGCAGATAGCCTCTTACAACCTTAAAAACCAAACTACAGACATCATATTTACATTTATCATTTATTTTTAACCATCCAAGTTCTGATAAAAAGGGGGAGATATGTTCGTATTTTCGAACAGTACCAATAGCAACTCGGGCTGCAAAATTCTGTAATTTCTGGACTTTATTAAGTTGTGTTTTACTCGTAGAGCCCCATATCACAAAACAATAATTTATAATACTTAAAGCCAGTGATTGCACCACAATTATACGTGTCTCGGTTTCAAAGGAATCTTTCACTCTATTTAATTGAATAAGTGTCCCCATAACCTTTCTATATATTTCATCTATATGGGTTTCAAAGGACATAAATCTATCAAAATACACTCCTAGATATTTTACACTTTTCATTGGTCTGATTATATTCCCATTAAAATTTATACTAACGTCTTCTATCTGCGTTATGTACTGGCGAGATCCAATAAAGATACACTGGTTTTTTTTCTCATTCAATAGGAGTCCATTTCTTTGAAAGTACACCTTAGCTCTGCTTAATATATATTCAGCTTTTTGAATTAATGTTTCTAGATCGTTGATGTCTCCTTCTATTAAAATTTGTGTATCATCTGCATATTGTACAACAAAGCAGTTTGGTAAATATTTCGTCAAGTCATTAATATATATAGTAAATAAAATTGGACCAAGAATTGATCCTTGAGGAACACCAAATGTAATATTTCTTGGGGATGATACTATATTACCAATTTTGACAGACTGATATCGATTAGTTAAATAATCTTGGAACCAGCATGGATCTATATTTAGCAACTGACATTTTTCTATTAGAATGTTATGATTTACACTATCAAAAGCTTTTGATAGATCCAGAAGTAGGAGCGAGGATATTTTTTTATTATCAGTGTTCTTATATATTTGATCAGATATCTTCAATAGTGCTGTTTGTGTCGATAGCTTTGGTCTAAAGCCATGTTGACTTTCAGAAAGGAGATTATTTATTTCTAGGTATTGTGTCAGTTGATTAGCAACAATCTTTTCTAAGACTTTGGACAGAACTGGAAGCAAAGAAATGGGTCTATAATTAGTAATCTCCTCTTCATCTCCTCCTTTGAAAGCAGGAATAGCATAAGGGGTTTTCCTTAATTCTGGATAAGAGTATGTAACAACAGATGTATTAACAATAACACAAAGATAGTACGCTATAATAAATAATGCATCTCTTATAAAACGAAGTGAGATACCATGAGACCCACATGCAATGGATTCTTTTAAACTTTTTATTGTCAATATCACTGTCTCACAATCGACTGGAGATAGTTTGAACTGATGTAATCCATCCTGATTATTATTATTATTATTATTATTATTATTATTATTATTATTATTATTATTATTATTATTATTATTATTATTATTATTATTATTATTATTATTATTATTATTATTTATTATTATTATTATTATTTTTAATACCTTCTTGATATGCATCTGGATGAATATTATAATTTCCTTCAAGTTCATTTTGAGTTTTTTCGTAAATTATTTTTCCAACATCTGCAAAATATTCATTAAAATTCTCTGCTTTCATCATTACGTCCTCTTTAGTTTCAGATATCGGCAAATTATTATTATTATCAGTATAAAGCATCTTTATGATAATATTCCAGAAAGCTGAAATGTCATGTTTATTACTTTTGAATTCATTTTTATAATACATTTTTCTACTATTATCTATAGTATGTTTTACTTTCTTCTTTTGTTCTTTATAATTTTCTCTTAGTACTAAATTATATTTATTAAGTTTGAGGTTCCTCTGTAACTCATCTCTCTCTCTCATAGAATCTTTTATTTCCTCTGATATCCAAGGAGCTGGTGGACGTACTATTTCCCTTGTTACTATCGGTGCACTAATATCTATACATTTTGTCACAACTTCAGTCAATATATGAACTTGATTACTTACATTATCTGTTCTTAAAATACCATTAAGAGTGTTTATTTCATTCATTAGAAGATTACAAAGAGTTTCTTGGGAATAATTTCTAAGATAACGAAATGTTTTGAATACTGGTTTTCTTTTAGGTTTCCTCATGTTTAAGGATAGAGCTATCGCCTCGTGGTCTGCCACGGGACCTGGTAATACATCGAGTTGGGTTATCATGTTTTTATTATTTGTTATCATTAAATCAAGCAAAGAGGCAGAAATGGGAGTGATTCGTGTTGGCTGGTTAATTAGTTGATCTAATTTTAGATTAGCTAGAAGTTTGTTCATCTTGTTCTGTGTTTTTAGTAAATCATCATTAAAATCCCCCAAAATAAAAACAGGTTTATCACGTAAAAGCAAATTCTTAAAAGTGTCTAAAATATGTGTAAAAGAGTCAGCGCTCGCCTTAGGGTGGCGATATATACAACCAATTAAAAAAGATGGTTCTGGTTCCGGTTTTACGTCACGGACTCCCTTATCAACCAAGGGCTAGGACGGTTGCCTTCTTGCGAAGGACTTGTTTTGGCAAATGTAATCCTTACGCTGAGTGCATGCCTTTGCTAACCTCAGACCGTGACGGGGCGCGAACCCTCGACCTGACGCCTCAGAGTCGGAGACGCTACCGACTGAGCCACGGCGACTACCAATTAAAAAAGATGGTAAATAGCGATATTGAATAGATAACCCTATGGATTCCACACCCTCGTGGTTCTCACTAATATTCTTTATATCTTTTACCTTTAAATAATTGTCCCTTACATATAAACAGACTCCTCCACCTCGACCATTATCTTCACGATACACATTATATGTTGGAATGTTCACAAATTCATTACAAATGTAAGGATAGAGCCATGTCTCACTAACACATAACATATCTATTTTTTTGTTTTATCATCAGTAGTTCCAGTTCATTCTTATGACTTAATAAAGACTGGGCATTAACGTAATAAACATTAATATTATCTTTATTCTGTTCGGCAGAGAGAGAGAGAGAGAGAGAGAGAGAGAGAGAGAGAGAGAGAGAGAGAGAGAGAGAGAGAGAGAGAGAGAGAGAGAGAGAGAGAGAGAGAGAGAGAGAGAGAGGAGTCAAAGTCGAAGTAAAAGTCAAAGTAAAGAACTTTATTCCATCAAATATGGCTATTACATGATCATTGCTCTAATTACAAATGTAAAATGTCAAAATGAAACATTGAATAGAAATTCTTCTTTGGTATTTAGATAGGCCTTATAAAATTTGTAAAGCACATGATTGAAATATTTACACATTAAAACAACCATACGTACACTTCGTCTACTCTATGCGAGGATACTTATGAGACTAAAATAACTTATTAAGTAGGTGATTTAAAAGATGAGATTTAAAAGAGGGTAATGTATGGCAGCTTCTTAAATTTACGGGTAAAGAGTTCCAAAGTCTCGGGCCCTCTTGCCCCAATATCAGTGGAAGTTCTGGGCACGAAAAATGAATTCTGATATCTGGTGTTGATGTTATTGATACGCACTTGATTAACTGTTGGCAACGAGAAGAGCCATTCCGGTAGTATTCCATTATTTATTTTAAAAACTAAAAGGCAGATATTATATATGAACTTCATGTCCATCCTCAGCCAACCCAATCTCTCAAAGAGGGGGGGTCACGTGATCATATTTATGCACCCTCCCAGTGGCAACTCCTGCAGCAAAATTCTGGAGCTTTTTCACTCGTAACATCTGGGTCTTAGTCGTGGAACCCCAAACACTCAGACAGTAGTTGAGAATACTTAAAATCAATGATTGTGCTACAATTACCCTACAATCAGGCTCGAATCTTTCATAGATTCTGTTCAAGTAAATAAGGGTCCCGTTCACTTTTTTATGTAGTTCATCGATATGAAAATTAAACGTCATTGTACTGTCCATAACAACTAGATTTTTAACCTTATGAGATGGGAAGAGTGAAACATTGTTGAAATTTATACTGATGTTCTCAGGAATGCGGGACAGGTATTGATTAGATCCAAAAATAACAAATTTAGTTTTATTTTCGTTCAGTAAGAGACCATTTCTGTTAAAATAACTATTGGCACAGTTTAATATAGCTTCAGCCCTTTTTAAGATTTCAGGAATTCTATCAATGTCACCAGTAAGCCCAATCTGGGTGTCATCAGCATACATAACAAGTAGGCAATCTCTTATAAATTGAGGTAAATCATTAACATATATTAGGAAAAGCAGAGGGCTCTTTCCCGTATGTGTAGGCTTAACGAAAGATAACATCCTATCTCACTCTGCTATCTTATATATATTTCTAATTACATATTCCTTACAATGCTTTTAGAATTTATCAGTCCTGTTTCTCTGAACAGGCGAGACAAAAATATGACGCAGCTCAGAATAAAAGAGGTTTAGCAGTAGTTTTCCAATATCACAAATCGAGGCATCTTTAAGTAATTATGCAAACAGAATAAATTAGCGTGGTTTGAATTGTGATTTTGGAAAGTTGATTTTCGTCATTTTAGGAGTTGTGTCACATAGGAATTGTTTCGCTTGTTGAAAAACCTTATAACGTTGCTTTACAAGACAAATTTAATGTATGATGTAATGAGAGAATTGGATAGAAGATTTATACATATACAGTGGCCGTAATCCCCCTTATAAGGGAGTGACCAGGTCAAACACATGCACATTCGCCAGAAAGCCAATTTAAATCATTTCACCCCTGTTAGCTCTCTGGGGTTATAGGTCACCATAGTTCCCCCTCGCACAGTGCTTTTGTCTTTCGTTTAAATTACAAATAGAAATATAAGGAGAACTTGCATAATGATATTCATGTGAATGTCTTTATATATATATATATATATATATATATATATATATATATATATATATATATATATATATATATATATATATATATATGTGTGTGTGTGTGTGTGTGTGTGTGTGTGTAATATATATATATATATATATATATATATATATATATATATATATATATATATATATATATATATATATATATGAATCATTCTTTTACCCCGACCGGGACTCGAACCTAGGACTTATGATTACTAAGTCAAGGCGCTACCACTACACCACAGAAGGTAAAAGGAATCCAACCTTATAGCTTATAAGGTTGGATTCCTTTTACCTTCTGTGGTGTAGTGGTAGCGCCTTGAGTTAGTAATCATAAGTCCTAGGTTCGAGTCCCGGTCGGGGTAAAAGAATGATTCATGTTTTCACATATGTAATGTGCTTAATTGGTTATATGTATATATATATATATATATATATATATATATATATATATATATATATATATATATATATATATAATTAATTTTTTTTCACCCTATCTCGTACAGCTTCATGTTTTCAGTAAATATCCATTTTCTAAGTATTTCAAGTTGCAGAGAACTATATTTTTTGAGTTCTGTTCAAATGCACTCCATATCACTGCTTTCTAAAGCCAGTGGAATCCTTTTGTTTTATCCTCTTAATTCCTCCTTGCTATGCCGCAGCTTACTCCTCTTCCCGAGCCAGCGTTACATTAATATTCATACGGCATTAACTTTGGGAAAGGTAAAATAGTCCCTGAGGGCCATACTCGTGACCCCGTTTAATGTACCGAGTGTGTTACACTTATTTCACGTTAGTTAATGCTCTATTTTATCTTGGGAAGGTTATGAGCTTGTCTGCTATATCAATGATCCAGATATTGAGCCAATCTCCTTCCTCTTTATATATATATATATATATATATATATATATATATATATATATATATATATATATATATATATATATATATATATATATATATATATATATATATATATATATATATATATATATATATATATATAAAGAAAAAAAATAATTTTTTTTCGCTCTTAGTCATATGAAGGATTAGGAAGTAACAGTCTAGTTTATGTCAGCTAATGTAGTATTCTGTCGTGTGAGCCTCCTTGGCTTGATGGGTTGGGCACTAGTCTGCTTTACCAATGGTCTCTACAGTGAGCGTGCCTTGTTTCGTGGCGAAATAGTGATTTTTTTCTTCTCTTTTCCGTATAAAGGAAATGGTATGGATATGATCAGGGTCTGTCGCCCCAAAACCACTGCCAACTTTGGTGGTACGATAGGTTTACTTATAGAAAAGACTGGCTATCAATAAGGATGAACAGCTGAAAACTATTTCGATATTTTATTTTTTCAAAATGCTCGAGGCATGAGCACAAAATAGGCAAAAAGGTATTCCTATTTAAATAGTCTCAAAGACCTACGTCTTCTGTGTGTAATTGCAACAAGTCAAGTTTCAAAGATAATGATTAAAACCCATTGTTTGTATCTCAGTTACAAACCATAGTGATTCTGTACTTCCTTTTCTTTAGTAATAATAATCCTCGTTTTATATGTCATTATTAGTCTTCATTATGGGGGTGGACACACAAAATGTGGCCTTAGAAGTAAGAATAGATACTCCTCTCTATCTCCCCATGCTGGTCTCGATCGCGGGTCTGTCAACCCCGGAATCAAGCCCTGGATCACTCGGTCACCGTGGTCCCCTCTTCCTACTCTACTTGTAGGGTATAGATGGGTATTGATTTAGAATTGAACAAGAGCCCTCATACGTGGAGATACATACAGGAAAATTATGAGCAATATTAGGATGCTTTGAAATAAAACATCTATCTATCTATCTATCTACCTTGGCTGTTTCCCCCTTTAATTGGGGGGTAGCCGACATAAAAAAAAAACAATAAAACAAATAAAACATCTGTTAATTATTATTCTGATGTGGGACTATTAACAGAATATTTTAGTGAAAATAAAAGGAAAAAAAAAAAACTCAGGTTCTGACTTCCCTACAAGACATAAATTATCTTAAGGATATTGGATATCCCATACACCTTTCATCGTAATGGATATTTAAGGGCGATCGGTAGTTATCGAGTAGCTGATAATACCATAAAATAGAATTGTTATTGAGGAAGTTTCACGCGGGTTTTGGGGATAAGATTGATTTCACATAACTTCTGTAAAATCGGTTGGACGTTATGAGGGATAAACAGCAGGGATATGGCCTTTCCCCGAATCTTTACGTATGGTTAAGCAAAAATAGAAATTAAAAGAAAAAAATACATATAGACGTAAAGAGATGATTCACCATACATCTTAAAATAGCAACACACAATATCAAAGAAAACTAATTGTGATGGTATCAAGGTATGGTCACTTTTAATGTTCATGTTTTCGCCTATACTGATGATTTTGAGTTTCTAGACAAGCACCTGTAGATTTGGTGCTGCTATCAAAAGGCGTTAACATTTTTTTTTCAACAAAAAATCAAAACATTCTTTACTCGCGCGAGTAAAAATACGCTTGTTCTTGTTCTTTTACTTTGCCTACTTATATAAATCATCAGAAATTAGTAAGACTACAGATGTAAGGTTTGGGATTAAGAATACAGAGTGCAATAGCTATAGTACTGCTATTCTATATATCAAACTTATACCAAGCCTTTGCGTTGCATTATATTCTCATACTGCTACTACTATTACTACTACTACTATTATTATTATTATTATTATTATTATTATTATTATTATTATTATTACTACTACTACCACTACTACTACTACTACTACTACTACTACTACTACTACTACTACTACTACTACTACTACTACTACTACTACTACTACTACTACTACTACTACTACTACTACTACTACTACTACTACTACTAACAATAGTGATAGTAATAAATGATGAGAATAGGAAATTAAAATAATATTTAAAAACAGAACCATAATTTCAAGCAGTTCAGTATATGTATATAACTTTGGATATTGCTGAAATCAGCCATAATATTGAATTTGTAAACACCTTGTCAATTAATACTGTGTTCAAGAGGTACATTCATGCTTGAATATATATGACTCCCTTTTTCTTTTTCTCGGTTTCATCCTTGCCTACATCAGAAATATGTGGAGCGTATCAAAGACAAGGGACGTCATTCACTGGGTTCCAAGGGAAAACCCTTCTGGCGAAGTCAGTGGGTTGGTGAACTTCTGCTTCCGATGTTGATTTAACAGGTATCTATTAACGGGTTTCTAACTGGAGTATATCATAGATAAATTCAAGAACATATAATTTTATATGGATGATAATTAGGTGGAAGAAAAGTCTTAACTGACTTTTGATGATTTAACCTCTTAAAAAGTAGTAGAATTACATATATTTAATGAGAATGAAATTGCTTCTTTAACTGTAACCATTGTTTTTGACGGTTTTCCTTGGCTCTGTGTGACTAAATACTACCAATACGATGTATATAAACGAGTAAGTCCTTTTTATATTTATTGAATGTAGTTTTTCTTTTTATGTAAGTTTTTTATTTTGTCATACATATTGTAAAACTACAATATTAGTTTCATTTCGGTTTACAATTCTTATTCTCTGTATTTTTACCATATCATATCTTTATCTTCATCCTGCACAAACGTACAGTTCCATTTAAAAGAAATCAGAAACGAATTCCAAATCTAAGCAAAACAAAGGAATCTATTGAGTGGAATATTGGAATTCAATAGACCTAAAGTTAAAACAAACAAGTTTTAGGTCGAAGTGAGTTCTGTGATTCGTTCTGAAGCAGCACCCTTCAGGTACCTTTGATATCATTAGTTTTGTTATAACTTTAAGAAAGATGAGCACATCATTATTTAGCTTGTCATTAACTCTCTCTCTCTCTCTCTCTCTCTCTCTCTCTCTCTCTCTCTCTCTCTCTCTCTCTCTCTCTCTCTCTCTCTCTCTCTCTCTCTCTCTCTCTCTCTCTCTCTCTCTCTCTCTCTCTCTCTCTCTCTCTCTCTCTCTCTCTCTCTCTCTCTCTCTCTCTCTCTTTCGTTAGTGAGTTAATAAGATGGTCCTAGTATCTGTCTACATATCTAGACAAGAATTTTATGATATTTACTAGATTTCTACTTTAGTCCAAGAGCTTTTCGGGGATATACAGTAACATTTTTATGGCCAGTTTTATATGTTGCAAATAATAACTTCAAGGAATCTTTGTTGACTTTGAACACTTTGAAAGTACTTAAGTTTACTTACCTCACTTAAGCATCTACAGCATCTAATAATCTCTAAAGAACTTTTATTTAGTTCCTCAGTTTCCGTGCATCGTTATTATACACGGCAACCATTCATCATATATAAGCTAAGTCATAGTGGGAAAAAAGATCTTTTTAGTAGAATAAAAATTATATATCATATCATAGATTTAAAGTGTGGAGAAACATATCCATGAACTGTGACCTGTTATTTAGTTCAGTGAACTGTAAGTTCTTATGCAATAATTTTTTGTGTATTTGGGAACATATGCATAGAACTGAGAGAGTGGGAGGGGTAAATATCATCCGAGCACTGGCTCTAATTCACAAAACACTAAGACACTTGCGAAAAGTCAACAGACTTTAAGAGACAAAAGTTATGTTTTACATTTGAGCCCATTAACATTTCACTCAACCTCCTGTCAGCTACTGCCTCTTGCTGCCTCTTGGCCTTCAAAGGTGAAGACGGGAAATATTTTTTAGAAACGGTTTTGAGAACGTGGTCTGTTTACTGGAGATATATGTAGGTGTGATGATATGTCGATTAGTATTATTTATGATGGTTCGTATTTTTGAATAGATATGTTTCGGTGATTTTGTTATCGAGTGTGAAATATTGTGCATATAATGAAGAGAAGATAATGATGAAGAAAGAGAAAAAAAAGAATAAGAATAAAGAAAAGAAGAAATAGTAGTAGTAGTAGTATCAGTAGTAGTAGTAGTAGTAGTAGTAGTAGTAGTAGTAGTAGTAGTAGTAGTAGTAGTAGTAGTAGTAGTAGTAGTAGTAGTAGTAGTAGTAGTAGTATCAGTAGTAGTAGTAGTAGTAGTAGTAGTAGTAGTAGTAGTAGTAGTAGTAGTAGTAGTAGTAGTAGTAGTAGTAGAATAATAATAATAATAATAATAATAATAATAATAATAATAATAATAATAATAATAATAATAATAATAATAATAATAATAATTATAATTATAATTATAATTATAACAATAACAATAACAATAATAATAATAATAATAATAATAATAATAATAATAATAATAATAATAATAATAATTTCTTGCTATGGTGTATATGATATAAACAGTAAAGTGATCTATGATTTTGCTGGCTCTTTTCAGATCAACTGAAATTCGGCATTTAAAAGGGGTATAGAGAAATAATATGAAATTTCCCTTTTCTCTAATAATTTCTGCCAAGAAGGTTGGAACTGTTTAAATTATTATTTCTGGCCTATATAACTTTATCATTACGCAGCTTGTATTAAAAACGTCCTGAATGTTAAGAGTTTAATTTCATCACATGTGCCAAAATTATATCTTCTTCCTTACTAGCGTTTATGATTTTAGGCACTAGCGTTTTTTTACTTGCTACTACTACTACTACTACTACTACTACTACTACTACTACTACTACTACTAATAATAATAATAATAATAATAATAATAATAGTAATAATAATAATAATAATAATAATAATAATAATAATAATAATAATAATAATAATAATAATAATAATAATAATAATTATTATTATTATTATTATTATTATTATTATTATTATTATTATTATTATTATTATTATTATTATTATTATTATTATTATTATTATTATTATTATTATTATTATTATTATTATTATTATTATTATTATTATTATTATTATTATTATTTTCAATGAAAACTGTCTTAAGCTGTATTTAGATATGGAATATTTAAACTCAACTTCGTCTCTTTTTCCAAAGCACCTAATTAGTTTTCCCCTCATGGTTTGTTCAGTATATATCACTTATATAATACTTACGGAAATTTTCCTTCTTATAAAGCTAATTTAATGGCCCTCTATCTCTCTTCTGCATTAAATATAGTTTTATCTGAAAAAATAATGCGTATACTTCCCCCATCGAAAGTCCCACGCAATTCATGGTTTCTTTAAGATGGTGTACTTAATTAGCATATCGAGTTGGTATGAAAGGCATAATTACCTTTACTAAAATACTGTTCTACCAAATACCTTATTCGTAAACTGATGTGCTCACTTAGACTGCTAATTTGACAGGTTCCATCTACCACATGAAAAACGTTACTTCCCACTTGAATGACGTGATCCAAAGAAACCATATTACTTTTCCCATAAATATCGACCCCATATAACTTTGACAATAATTTTTATTTAATGATATCCTGTGGGCCTTTTTGCCTCATAACCAGCTTGTTATTACTCGAGAGTAGCTCCTGGCTAGGAAGTTATTATTTATTGTTGGAATCGGTATAAACAAGAAAAGCGGATAACATTTACGACAGAAAAGTTGTAGCTGTAAATATAGCGAGAGAGGTCCATGACGTAAAACCGTAACCGGAACCGGAACCAGGTCCAATATGATAACAAAAAAACTTATTGGAAATAAAATACTCTGATTAGTATGGATTTTTTGTAATATTTTTTGTTTTATTTGTTTTAATTTTGTTTTATTTGAGGGATATTTTGCTTGTCACGATTGTATTCTTAATAGGACTGGCCATGACAGCTCGATGTTAATTACGGGACATTTCTCATGTCTATATCAACACTGACCATTCTGGCTTATTTGTTACAGATCTCTTATCATCCCTCCACATCCAATTATCCTGGGTCTTCATTACTCTGATTCTTCTTTCAGCCTGTCTTTTTAATTGTGTCATTATTCTCTAATATCTGCCTTGTCCTAAACTGCTACTTTTTCCTAAAGGTTTTCTTTGTGCCAGAGCTCGATTTTTCTTCTTTATTGAAATAATAGTAATAATAATAATAATAATAATAATAATAATGATAATAATAATAATAATAATAATAATAATAATAATAATGATAATAATAATAATAATAATAATAATAATAATAATAATAATAATAATTTAAAATAATCTCTCTCTCTCTCTCTCTCTCTCTCTCTCTCTCTCTCTCTCTCTCTCTCTCTCTCTCTCTCTCTCTCTCTCTCTCTCTCTCTCTCTCTCTCTCTCTCTCTCTCTCTCTCTCTACTCTCTCTATATATATATATATATATATATATATATATATATATATATATATATATATATATATATATATATATATATATATATACCCACCTCGGTTTAAGGACATATGTCCGTGTTACTGCTCTTAATGTAAAAAAAAAAAAGAACAAAATTAGGTATTGAATTTGCGAAGCATATGTGGGGGGAGGGGAAGAAACCCCATTCCCTCTCCAATAAGTGGGAGTTTATATGAGAGGCCTCACGCTGAAGGATTATTGATGGTAATTTAGATTTATGGCACTTTATTTCCAAGGTGCCTCGCCCTTCCCTATTGGCTCGATTATTATCTGGAAAGTAAAAATTTTCATCTTTCTTCCTTAAAGCTTCTCTCTTCCCTTTTTATATTTGAATGATTTTACCTTATTTGTCTGAATACGTTTTCATTTTTGTGTATATACTCGTGTGCGTGTGTGTGTGTATATATATATAATATATATATATATATATATATATATATATATATATATATATATATATATATATATATATATATATATATATATATATACTGTTATGTAGAAGAAATCACCTAAACGAAGTGAAAAAATTGCCAGATAATGAAAGAATAAAGTGTCAGCACGCAATACAAACTATTAGTGTTAGATTTTTTGCTAAGACAAGCTGGACAGGGGAAATAAAGAGTTTCCCCAAATATTTTAGCGTTGAAACTGGAAGACCAACAGATGACAGACAGGTGCAATTAGTTAGTCCCTAGTGAGATCATATTAAAAGAGGATGTGGGTAGATAACAGCACTATGATTTTAAAGGCGGTTTACACGGTCAAATGGTTCGTCGAACGCGGTTCGACAGACAAGTGTTTGAAGTGATGTTCGAACGTGTGAACGGGGTATCTGGTTGTCGAACACGTTTGTCGAACGTGTTCGACAACCAAATACCCCGTTCACACGTTCGAACATCACTTCAAACACTTGTCTGTCGAACCGCGTTCGACCGAACCATTTGATCGTGTAAACCCCCTTAAGAAAAGAAGAAGAATTACTGGGTAATACCCCAGGCAAAGCAACCAACAAATGGTAAGGAAACCTGGTGGTGGAACCATGTTATGAAGGAAAACATCAAAAGAAAGATTGAAGCCAAGATTGCCTATGGCAGAAATGATCCAGAGGAAATCAGATTTACTTGCAAAAGTGCAAGAAAAGGAGCCATATATTATGTATGATTTTGAATTAGAGTCATCATTCTTTGAATGGAAACTAATTCTTTCTTCAAATCAGATATGTCTTTAAATAGTTTGCTTTATTTTTATATTAATTTACGTAGTCAGGTGCTTATAAGTTATGGTGTCAGATTAATTCGGGCTATTATACTATATTCCGTGTTTCATACAAAATGTTTCTGGATTCGTGTATTTTTGTTTACATTGTTTTTCTATGAGGTGATTGAAATGTAGACAGTTATTAAAGAGCTATGTATTTATTTCTTACAGTGGAGGAAGAGCTGAAGTAGTAACTAAAGTAGCATAAGGCGAGCGGTTCATTTTTAATTTTTGTTGCTTTTTCTTTCTATATAGTTATTGTCAATATGAGGCATAGTTACCATCAGCTTTATGATGACCAAATATTAGAGAGTAATCATGCACTATAGCACTGTTAGGTCTTATAATTAGCAAGTATGCTTCAGTTTTCTTATTTTGTGCTGGTATTCTTCCACACTAAATCTTATACGTTTCAGGTGGTCAATGTGCAAGGTTTCGGTGCATATAGCTTAGCTTTAAGTAGGAAATTTATCTTTCAGTGTCTGTTTGGAATTTTCAGAGACTCTTTGAAGACAGGCAAGAAAAAGGGCCTAAAAATCATGTAGGTCACGAGTAATAAGGGTTTAGTATACATGTTAGATG
This sequence comes from Halocaridina rubra, assembly GCA_037179515.1. Taxonomy (NCBI): domain Eukaryota; kingdom Metazoa; phylum Arthropoda; class Malacostraca; order Decapoda; family Atyidae; genus Halocaridina; species Halocaridina rubra. The sequence goes on along the minus strand of JAXCGZ010018984.1, from coordinate 108,843 downwards.
AGGGTCAGTCATTTTAACTCTCATAGATTTCGGAGCTTTTGAAGATATTGTTCTACAAAAGACTTCTCACTTCTAATGGTATACTCTGTAAGCCTGTTGTACGAAGAACTACATGTTCCCAAAGACTTCAAAATATAGGGAAGCTGTACGAACCACTTTGGGGCGTGTAAATTGGGACCTAGTGAGTGGCATCATGAAGCAAACAACATTTACTAAGTTGCCAAACATTAGAAGACGAAATATAGGAGTAATTTAGTAACTTAGCTAATTCATTTGAGATATAATCGGATACTTGCTTCTGATTATAGAAATAGCTGCAGTAATCTTTCCCTCTTCCCCGCAGAAAGTAAGAAATTCGTGAATGGTATTTCTGCAGATAACAGGTAAAAATTAAATCTTCTTTATCTTCTTTCTGAAAGAGACTACTGTTAAGTAGTGTAAAGCATAATTAAGTAATAATTCGAATCAATGAACTAGCTTTCATAAACTTGCACACAGTTAAACAATATCTTCAGTTATATTACGAATAATAATAATAATCATAATAATAATAATAAAAATATTAGTAATGATAATAATAATAATATTAGTAATAATACTACTACTACTAATAATAATAAAAATAATAATAATAACAGCAATAATAATAATAATAATAATGATACTACTACTACTACTACTACTACTACTACTACTACTACTACTACTACTACTACTACTACTACTACTACTACTACTACTACTACTACTAATAAATAATAATAATAATAATGATAATAATAATAATGATAATAATAATAATGATAATAATAATAATAGATGTCCTTGTATTGTCTAGTGTTATGGACTTCTAGTCACACATATATAGTTTCCAAGTACACTTATAATGCCAAAGAGAAAATAAATTTTAATGATTTATCTACGAACCCCTTTTCAGTTTTTGACATTCATACAGTTAATGGATCTTTTGATTTGACATTTTAGTCTGGAGTATTTGATCCGAGCTGCCCTTTTAGCGAACTGTGTTTGAATATCGTTAAGGCTTTACAATGGCCCCACTTCCAAATTTAATATTAGCCAGCATAATTTGTCTTAGCTGCTAGACAGGGAGCTACGTTGGCTTGATTTTAAATTTAGTTTCGAGAAGTTTGTGAAACTAAAATTAAGACCATAGAAATGAATTGTAAACAATATTAGATTTGCTAAAAACTGCACTGGATAAAAATAAACATTTATTTGTTAAAAAAGAGAGATCGCGTGCAGATGTCCCCGTCTAACATTATTAGTAGAACATGCAAATAAATAGTAAAATCATCATTTGAGAAGTTTTGAAAAACTAACAAATAATGAATTCTCTCTCTCTCTCTCTCTCTCTCTCTCTCTCTCTCTCTCTCTCTCTCTCTCTCTCTCTCTCTCTCTCTCTCTCTCTCTCTCTCTCTCTCTCTCTCTCTCTCTCTCTCTCTCTCTCTCTCTCTCACACACACAGAGTCTGTAAATTCATTCATGAATATGTTTGCAGATGATGCAAAGATTGTGAAGAAAGTAAAAAACGAGAACAATGGTAGAGAACTTCAGGAGGATCTAAATAATCTGCATGAGTGGTCAGAAAAGTGGCTAATGAAATTCAATACCTCAAAATGTAAGGTAATGAGAATGGGTACAAGTACAAGAAGGCCCAAGCTTGACTACTCGGTGGCTGGAGTACAACTTCAAGAGAGAGAAAATGAGAGAGATCTAGGAGTAAACATACTGGCAGATTTGTCTCCAGAAATACATATAAATGGCGTAGTAAGGGCAGCATATGCATTCTTATCAAACGTAAGGGTAGCCTTCAGGCACATGGACAAGGAAATGTTCAGAAATATTTATGTAACCTATGTGAGGCCAAAACTCGAATATGCAGCCCCCTTTTGGAATCCGCACTTGAAAATGCACATAGCTAAGCTTGAAAAAGTTCAAAGACATGCCACGAAACTGGTGCCAGAAATACGCAATCTCGGTTATGATGAGAGGCTGAGGGAATTAGACTTGCCATCACTCGAAGCTAGAAGAGTAAGGGGGGATATGGTGACAGTCTTTAAATTCCTTCATGGTTATGATAGAGTGGATAGGGATCGATATTTCGATATGGCTGGCTCTAGAACTAGAGGTCATAGTTTGAAGCTTCGGAAGAAAACTTGTTTGCAGGATGTAAGGAAATGCTTTTTCAGTGTAAGAGTAGTTGATAATTGGAATTCGCTAAGCGAGGAGGTAGTTAATGCTATCTCAATCCATAGTTTTAAGGACAGGTATGATAAGTATCACTAAGTCTAAAAATGGAACCGATCAGGAGACGGGAAGATACGAGCTTTGGGCTCTTTCCCGTAAACACAATTAGGTAATCACAATTAGGTAATCACAAATCGTTCGTATATGCATTAGTGTCAGCCACTTAGAACTCACTTAAGCATCCAACACAAAAATATGGATTCCTCATTGACTTGCCTAATGGTAAAATTATTTACAGCATTCAGAATCCTTATGTTTTATCCGTATGCTAAGTGGTGGGGTTTTACCTATATCCTGAGTATTTGTGTTCTGTCTGTATTCTGAACGTTCGTCTCTTTTCTCCTTACGTTTAGTGGTAGAGTCATCAAATCTGAATTCATGGTTGTGAATGTTTGTGTTCTGTATATATTCTAAGTGATTAGATTCATTGTGAACTCTGATTTTATTTTGTGTTTTTTTCTACATTTTTCTTGCTCACGGCTTTGTCTGTAGGCTAAGTGGTTGAATCATTTTGCAGAATCTGAGATCATGGGAATTAATCCTTGTTCTCGATCTACAATTTGAGTGGTTAGGATCTTTTTGCATTAAGTATACTGTCTACTGGGTTATTGGTAGAATTATGTGCCCAGAATCTGGTAACTTAATGTCAAGTCCTCTTCTTGTTCGATGTGCATATGTGTACCTGTCTTGAATAAACACTAGAAATCTATATGTTATATGCAGTCACCGATGCCCAGAAATCTAATATTGACAATACCCTCTTGAAGGAGCGTCCCACTAATGGTAAACAAACACCAGGATGCCAGTTATAGGGTTGAACGTGGACAGTGGCCTTCGAATTAATTATATTTGACAAGTATTATAGAACAAATATTCAGGAAATTCTTGGTTGCTTGCAAAGATATGAATGCACAAACTTTCAAATACAAGTTACTTCATTGAGTGTTTGAATCTTATTATTATTATTATTATTATTATTATTATTATTATTATTATTATTATTATTATTATTATTATTATTATTATTATTATTATTATTATTATTATTATTATTATTATTATTATTATTTTTTGTGCATTTCCAATTATTATCAGCCCCACTTTAATGAATATGCAAAATGGCGTTCTCTTCTACTTTTCTCCTCTTTTTTTTCTCTCTTTATGATGATGTCAGGTTAATAATCTTGTTCCTAACAACTAACATTCTCATGAAGGATAACGAAAATTACAAAACTGCCTTGCAATTTAAACAGATGATAGCCGTCAAAAGATTTTTTTTATTCCTTACATTACAATTTATGAAAGTAAAATTGTTAGGTGTGGAGAGCCACGTGCACGCAAGCGCAGACACTGGTATCTTCTTTCATCATTGGAAACATTCTCTTTCCTGTCATTTTCCAGAGTGGAAGTTCTATATTTTAAGTAAATATATTACTTTTCTTTCCAGGTTCACTTCATATATAAAGTAATTCTGATTAATATTTTTGCTGTTATCTTCTTGTGTGGAGTTGCTGAGCATAAAAGTTTGAAGTTCTTATTGATGGTGAGATCTCGGGTAAAGGCTATTACTTTTGT